>OU964968.1:8228651-8248651 GCA_918808275.2 Dolichovespula sylvestris
GGTTCCGCGCGTTTCTATAGCTTCGTTCTTTATACTTACGATATGTGCGATAGTGTGTATGTATGTATACACACATACATATATATATATGTACGTAAAAGAGAGAGAGAGAGAGAGAGAGACTATCGCTTCGACAGTCCACTCACCTTTCCTCACCTACGAGACACCCATTCACGGACCTCTTGTGGTCGTCCTCGGGATCCACCTCGTCGTCCCTCTTTTCTCGTATGCGTGGCTGGCACGCTATGTAGTAAAAGTAAGGGACCATTTGGAAGAACACTCTGCCCGGGGCGGAAAGAGAGGAGAGAGAGAGAGGGGGGGGAGGGAAGGGAGAGGGAGAGAGAGGAACAGAGCGAGAAAGAAAAGGGAGAAGTAGTAGGGTGAAGAGCTTGGACCACCGTGGTTCGAGAGTTCAAATATCGTGGCAAAATTTTTTCCACTCTATCTCTATCTCTCTCCTCTCTTTCTCTCTCTTTCTCTCCGCCTCGAGAAAGTCTCTGTCTTTCTCTCTAATACTAATTTAGAGTAGTTCGAACGACATTTTTTTCAATCGTCCGAGACTAGAAAATGAGAAATTCGATTGAACTTGAAATCACTGAGGAGGAACGAATTCGAAAGGAACGGACAAAGATAGATAAATAAATAAATAAATCGATCGATCGATCGATCAATAAAATATCGAATGAAGCAATTTGGATGCGTTTGATGGGGACACTCAGGCGTTAATGGATACTAAGATGAAATAAAATACTGATTAGATTTCTTTAATCTTTCTTTCTATTCTTTATTTTCTTTTCTTTTTTTTTCTTTTTTTTTTTAATTAAAACTGTCCCATATATCCCATATGATCATACGCTCATACGTAATAATAATTCATCGAATGATCTTCCTCGATAATTTCTCTCTCTCTCTCTCTCTCTCTTTCTCTATTTATCCATCGATCTATCCATTTATCTCTCTAAGAATTTTCTCTAATAACACGGCGAAATAGAGTTGAAAAGATATTCGAAGTTGAAATGAAATTTATCGAAGATCGTTGTGAATCGATCCTTTCGGAGATCACGATCGAGTTAAGAGAGACTCGTGGACGCTTCTTGGAGAGAATGAGTCGAGAGCCTGCCGGAGTTCGTAGCATGCGGTGGGATAGCACTGCGGTTGTGCGGCTCATCTGGTCTCATCTCACCTTTTCTCTCTCTCTCTCTCTCTCTCTCTACTCTCTCTTACCTTTCATCTCGCTTCTCTTGAATCCACTATATATATACATATATATATATATATAAAGATATATATATATATATATATCTTTCTCTTACTCTCTCTCTCTCTCTCTCTCTCTCTCTCTCATCTCTCTCTCTCTCTCTCTCTCTCTCTCCCTCTCTCTCTCTCTCTCTCTCTCTCTCGTACCGACTGGACCGATGGTGGTGGAGGCAGCAGCGGCGGCACCCTTTGATCTCTCTGACCACGCCCCCTTTTTTCATTTTTTCACTCCTTAAAAGGCAGATGGACAAAGTGTATTGTAAAGTGGGCAGCGCGCCGTAGAAGACAGCGGGAGAGGAACGACGTAAGGGGATGGAGAAAGGCTATGCTGTAGGTGAAGCTGCTGGCTCCGTGTCCAGTTACAATTATTAAGGACTCTTCGTGCCTTCGTGCAGGAAGAAGGAAGAAGAAGAAGAAGAAGAAGAAGACGAAGACGACGATGAAGAAGAAGAAGAGGAGGAGGACGGAGGTTAGAATCCGGCGAATGCTCCGCTAATTATCCGATCCCCGCGTCTCCGGACTAATGGGTCGGCAAAGAGAGGAAAAGAGAGGGTAAGAATCAGAGAGAGTGAGAGAGAGAGAGAGAGAGAGAGAGACCACCGACAATATCCAATTGATCATCCGACAATCCTTTCTGATGAACGAGGGAACTTCCTATCTTGTAACGTGAAAGGAAAATCCTCTTGAAATCTTATTTCGTTATCGTCGTCGACGAAAGTGATCGTTTACACGTTTGTATGTTGTGTAAGTACGGTATTATACACTATTACGTAGTAACGCGTACAGGTATATACATATCTATATCTATAGCTATATCTATATATGTATATATATATGCGCGTGTGTGTGTGTGTGTGTTATATATAAATACGGGATTTTAAACGAATGCATCGGATCGTCCGATAAAGTTCGTGCCGATTACGAAGGAAAATCGAAACGCAGAATAGTATATCGATTTATTAATTTGTTATTATCATTATGAAAATATTATCGGCACGAATTTATCGGACGACCGATGTTTCTATAATAGGTTTTTGTTACGTATCGCTTGTGACTTTGAAAGAGTCGCGAGACCCGAAGTTCGTAGGACGAACGTTACCGAGTATTAACGATAAGTAAACAATACGAAAGGACGTTCATTCAGTTCTGTATCAGACGTCGAACCGATCGGTCCTCTGTCGTATTTGAAGATTGAGTGATACGCACGTACGTCGTAGAGAGAGAGAGAGAGAGAGAGAGAGAGAGAGAAAGAAAGAGTATTTCGTACCGTACAAAATAACGAAACGTTTCTCACGTTTATTTTATTTTTGTTTAATCTCGCGTTCACTTGAAGATACCAATCGATTCACAACGCAATCTACAACGCAATCTACATCGCGAAGAAAATCTACGTAAGTACTTGCGTTATACGTATCTATAACGAACGCTACGAAAACTTTCGAACGTGTTATATTCTTTCCGGCGACGCTAAAATTTTACTACGAACGGAAAAAGATGACACAGAGAATAGAATAAGAATAAGAATAAGAAGAAGTAAAAGGACGAACGCCTCGTAAGCGCGAGTAAAAATAATGAGATAACATTCCAACGAGGAATCTGTTAGAAAGAAGGAAAAAGAAAAAAAAATAAAAAGGGGGGAAGAAAAAGAAAATACGAGACGATCACTTTTTAAACTTACGTGTCGTATTGGTGATTACGCGGGGAGCATTCGATCGAGCGCTTTCTTAAAATTCCAAAGAAAATAGAATAAACGTCGTTCTCGTCGACGAACGCTACTAGGACGATAGAGATAGAACATTTCTTTTTTTTGTTTTCTACGTTTAAGACGGAGCTTCGATCCGCGTTTACTCGTACATATAAACTCGCGCGTATGACGCTAATGGCCGAACGATTCGCTAATGAATTCCCGGCACTGTTTGCCGGCTATTTATTTGGAGCATCATCAAATATACCGCGTACCCTCGGTAATTGGTTAATAAAACCCCGGAAGGGAGCTCTCTTTCCGGCGTGATTAATTGCAGCCGCGAGCGATTCTACTCTTCTCGTTTCGAGGCTTGGCCAACGGCCCGCCATCATCGTCACCTCCGTCACCTCCCTCGTCTCTCTCTCTCTCTTTTTTCTTCTTCTTTTTCTTCGCGAAACTACACTCTCTCTCTCTCTCTCTCTCTCTCTCTCTCTCTCTCTCCTTTTCTCTTTTTCTCTATCTTTCTCACTCACTCACTCACTCACTCTTTCTGCGTATAGTTTCTCTTCTTATCGTTTTGTATCGCCTTCACGCTTTAAAGAAAGAGTTCAACGTCGCTTGAAACGACTTCATTAGACCGTTAGATCGTTACAGTGTCCCATCGCAAAATAGAGGAATGAAAAAGGATGAGAAGAGAGAAACGAAAGATAAAGAGAGAAAAAAAGAGAGACGCCTTACGAAGCCCTTCCTTCGTATCTCGATAAATACGGAATCTTTGTGTCAGTCAATATTTCATATATATATACTCTCTCTCTCTCTCTGGAAGATCCCAAGAAATTCTTCCATCGTCCATTTTTATCTTCGAATTTTTGTCGAACGTCGGGTCTAAATTTATAAATATATATAGAGTATTTGAAACGGTACGATGATCGTCGTTAGAACGACGTTTGCTCCTCGTTTGTTAGTTGTCGATTGGGCAAAAAAAAGTGACCTCCATTTACCACGTACGTCGTGCGTGTTTACGTACGACATTGTATATGTAATGGAATGGAATTAATTTTCATATCGTCGATTATAAAAAATTTAAAGAAAATAAAAAAGTTATCCGAGAGCGTCTATCAATTAAACGATACTTATATAAACGAACACGTATTTATTAATACGGATTGATTTAACGATCTTAAAATCGATATAACGTTATCTTATATAACAAAGATATTTATTGTTAGTTCGAAATAACGAAAGAAAGCATGTATTTATATTTATTTATTCAAAATATTCGTATTTACCCTTCTCTCTCTCTCTCTCTCTCTCTCTCTCTCTCTCTCTCTAAGTTAAATGTCTATACCGTGTATCCGTATGTCGTTTATGTCTCTTTGTGTGTTTGCGTGTGTGTGTGTGTGTGTGAGAGAGAGAGGGAGAGATAGAGACGAAAAGAAATGCAGTTTTGATATCGCTCGTATACTAAGAACGCGCGACAATGACGACGTTGCCCAGAGATGGACGGTCCTGGTAGATAGGGTGAATGTTTATACCTAAGCGTTAAAATTGCAGAATTGCGTGGCCCATTGTGGTACTACGGTGGATCACGCGTTCCGAACTGTCTCTCGAAGCATTTCGACGTTTATGGCGTCACGTGATTTACGGTTTATTTATGCCACGGACTCTTTGTAATAATAGTAACCAGTAAACGCCTTTGAGAAGGAACAGAAAGAGAGAGAGAGAGAGACGAAGATGAGAAGAAGAAAATGAGAGAGAGAGAGAGAGAGAGAGAGAGAGAAGAATGGGACGAAGAAGAAGAAGAAGAGGAGGAAGGAAGAGGAGGAAGAAATGGGAGGGGAGAAGACGATAAGCGAAAGGAATTGCGCGCTGCCTCTCTTACGAACAAACGACGGCCATTTTAAGAGGCCCTTAACTCTTTAGTGCTCCTGGGAACAACGGCAATCTCCATATAAAATTCGATTCCCGGCGTTGAGTGCTCGGGAACCCACCGAGATGAGAGGAGTCCCCTGGCTCTCTCTCACTCTCATCCGTGATGAACGTAGAGACGCGAAGGGCGTGTCCCTTTCCGGATGCATAAAAGTTGCACTAAGTAGCACAGTAACAATGTGTTTAAGGCGCATCTTATTTAACTCCCTTGTACATTACCATCGACGTTTTAATTGTACGATCCTTTTTCTTTTTCCCTCCTTCTCTCTCTCTCTCTCTCTCTGTGTTTTCGTCGAATTTCCTTCGAGATCCTTTATCGTTGTACGCAAATATTTTCTAAATAAAAGAAAAAGAAAAAGAAAGAAAAGATAAAAGGAAAGGAAATTAAAAGAAAATCATTCTCTCTCTCTCTCTCTCTCTCTCTCTCGTAAGAGAACATCGACGAAATCGTATTTTTCTTCATCTTCTTTTCCTTTCTGCGTTATTGTATCGTCTAGCATCATCTTCCCCTTCGTTAATTAAATTAAATTCAAATGAATACTTCGAGTGGAGTAGGAGAGTAGAAGGAGGAGGAAGAAGAGGAGGGAAAAAGAAGAGAGTAGAGGAGGGAGAAGAAGAAGGAAAAAAAACTATCACCCCGCGGTTAATTTCCAATTTTCAAAAGAGAGAGAGAGAGAGAGAGAGAGAGAGATACTCGGAAGTAAAGGTATAAAACGTTTCCATGGCCGGGTCCCACACATTGTAGTCTTTTTGTTAAACAGAATTGCCGCTTAGCCGGAGAACACGGGTAGAAGGTGCTCGTTAGAGATACCGTGTCTTAATAATAACGATATTCGTACGCGTTCCTACCGCGGAATATTCCACCTGTCACATACTTCCTTCTTAACTGCTTGCCGGGTTCGCTTATTAGAGCTTAAGCTCACGCTCGTTGTTGGATCTATAAAGACCCCGGCGTAAGGAGCGTTTTATGTATGTGCCACTTCCCACGTCGTTCGCGAATACCGAAAAAAAAAGAAAGAAAGAAAGAAAGAAAGAAGAAGAGAAAAAAAAGAGAAAACAGAAAAAGGAAAATTCTCTCTCTATCTATATATATATATATATATATATATATATATATATATATATATATATATAATCCGTATCACAATCCCTATGTAAGAGAATTAAATCGTTCTTTAATGATCGCAACGAACAACGTGCCTTTAAGCATATCTTAAGCGCTTTGAAACGAAATGACGATCAAATGGATTATCACAAACGATCACGATCACCAATTTTATCGATCGATCGAGTTTGACTTGGATATTCGTCGATATCGTGCGATATCATCTGTTTCGAAGAGAAGAGAGAGAGAGAGAGAGAGAGAGAGAGAGAGAGAGAGAGAGAGAGAAAGAAAAGGTTTAAAAATAGCAAATACTTGATATCAGCGTCGAACGTCGCAAGCTCCGAGAAGGAGCTACGCTCCGCTGAATAAACTAACAGCACGGTAAGTATTATATACCTAGGATAGGAGGGGATACACTTTGCGAACGCTCTCATATTTTCCCTTCGAGATCTAACCTTTTTTCTTCCCCTCCGTCCCTTTCTCTCTCTCTCTCTCTCTCTCTCTCTCTCTCTCTCTCTCTCTCTCTCTCTCGCACGCCATCTTCTTTCGTTTCTACCTATCGCGAAAGCTAATAGACTAAGAGTTAAGAGTCCCTTTCAATTTCGTCGATCTTCCATGTTACGAAATAGAAAAAAAAAGAAAGAGTGAGAGAGAGAGAGAGAGAGAATACAAAATTGGATTTTTACACCTGCACGTAAGAAAACTGACGTTGTTTTATATCGAAACTTTTTGTAGTGATAGAAATATTGGAAGTATATATATATATACACGTATAATTTCTAAAATGAATCTTCCATATGTTATCTAAAGTTACTCAATAGATATTTCTCCCTTCGTCAAATTTTCTATTACGATCTGTCCGAGGGTTTTCTGTACTCAGTTGGCTCGACGTCAAATACTCATTATTAATAAGCGAGACGCCTCGAAAGTGTGGAAATGTTAAGGCAAAGGATGGAAAATGAGAAAGAAAAAAAAGAGAGAGAGAGAGAGAGAGTTAGAGAAAAAGGTCTAGAATGACAGGAAGACGCACCTGTCACTCCTAAATCTCATTGCTTAGAGTCTCCTTGGGAGTGTCACGGTCGCGTTTAGAGGAAAACGGTTCATCCCCTTCTATCTGTAACTCCCTTCTTTCTCTTTCTCGCGTTTTAATGGGCACACGTATGTATGTATATATGCATTTAATTGGCTGACATACGAGAACGAGAAAAAGAGAGATAGAGAGAGAGAGAGAGAGAGAGAGAGAAAGTTATTTCCAGGCAACGGTCATTAGTCCATTACCATGGACGACAAAATATATCCCACTAGAAAGATTTCCACGATATTCTCGAGTTGTCTGTGAACATCCAAAGAGATCTTGAATTGTCCCGACCCCATCCCTCCCACCCCTCCATACTTCGTACGTTCTACCTAATCTCTTATATTTATCGAAGATTTCCGACTATACTAAATTTTCCCTTTCGTTTATCTGATCTAGACTCGCGCGCGCGCGCGCGCGCGCTCGTATACCTTCGCGAGGGAGAAAATTGATTTCTCGGAAGATTTTCTTTCATTCGCTCGCGCGAATTAACGAAAGCATTCGAACGCGTTCTTAAAAAAAATTTTCCTCGAATCACTATATACGCTGACTTATTATATTAACGATAATGTTGGTATTATACTCCATGGGTACACGTATTTACGTATGTTTAATACCAATAATCATTATTAGATAGATAATAATTATTGTAGTTTAAGATATATACATTTTAATTTCTATCCGATATTCGTCCTAATATTTACTTCACTCTCTCTCTCTCTCTCTCTCTCTCTCTCTTATAGGTAACAAATACATTTTTTGTTTTTCAAAAAACGAACAAAAATTGTTTTACGTTATATCTATCCTCGCGATAAGCGTATTAAACGAGTCGGCGTTTAATTAGACTGCGGATAAATAAATATCTAATTAAATATAATTGGTGCGAACTAAACACGTCCCTGGTAAAAAGAAAAAAGAAGAAGAAGAAGAAGAAAGAAAAAATATTAAATTAAATTAAATTAAATTAAATTAAATTAAATTAAATTAAAAAAAAAAAAAAGAAAAAAAGAAAAACAAGAAAAAGAGAAAAGATACCAAGTAGAGATTAAAAATCCGTATTCGTTGATACTCCTAAGTAGATATACGAACGAAGACAGGAAATAACAATCGGTGGCATTAGGTGTAGCAATGGGAATGAAAATCATCGCGGTGATTCGAGAAAGAGAGAGAGAGAGAGAGCTAAGGACGTTGCCAAACGCCGTGTAACAAATTGCACGGCTCTCTTGCAGCCGGCCGAAAGTACATAATTTAATAAGCGATGTGGTTTACGAGCCGCGGCGGTGTAGCTGCAGTTTAGTGACGAGAGAGATTTAACGGTGACTTCTGCGGGGTGCGTTTCCTCCTTATTTTCCTTTCATACGCTACTCTCTCTCTCTCTCTCTCTCTCTCTCCCTCTCTCCCTCTCTATCTCTCTCTATCTCTATCCCCTCTTCCCTCTTTTACATAATTACAACACTCAATACCCGGGTTAGCATTTATTTTCTTTTTTCCTTTTCACTGTAACTCCTTCAACTATTTTCCTTTTTCTTCTTTCTTTCTTTTTTTTTTTTTCTTCTTTTATTAACCATCGTCACATCGTTTTCGTTCATTCGTCTCGCTATATACCACGCCGCTCTTTCATCGCCCCTCCTCCCGTTTTTTCATCAGTCAATACCAAGAGTAACGCCATTTTTATTTGCGACCGTGTTTTATTATGTAATTAAAAAAAAAAAAAAAAAAGAAAGAAAGGAAAAACAAGAAAAAATTGTATTCAACTTTGATTTAAGATATTCCGTTTATATATATATATATTGCTATCGTTCAAGACTAGCGTAACGATCTCGATTAAAAAAGTTTTCGATGTACCGACATATCGGACAGATTCTCATCGACGAAAAATCTCTAGGACATCCCGACATCTTTATTCGTGTCGTCATTATCATCATAATCATCGTCGACGTCATCGTTCTCGAGAATTTACAATTCCCGGAACGATAGCGATCGTTGTTAATTCCCCCTTGCGAGGATCTTGACTTACGCTCGTTAAAAAAAAAAAAAAAAAAAAAAAAAAAGATAAAGAAACGCATCGATCATAAATTTTGCATATTTCTTTTCTTCTTCTTCTTCTTCTTCTTCTTCCTCTACTTTGCTTTTTTTCTCTTTTTTTATTATTTTTTTTTTTTTTTTTTTTTTCATTTATCGTACTTGCAACAGCTTTACCCCACGGACGAAACTCTCGGGAGGTAATATACATACCTACGTATAAAACGTCGACACTTCCAACGATAACGTTTACACTCTCGTTCTTGTTTAGTTATTTTTTTCCCCGTTTTTTTTTTTTTTTTTTTTGGTAGAATGGGAAAAGATTAAATCGACGAATAATTTGCTCGAACGACCGTAACGACAATTGCGCAAATAATATCGCGTCATTCGTTTTGATCGAATAATGAAAAGAAAAAACGAACGAGAAGAGAAAGAAAAAAGGAAAGAAAAAGAAACGAGAAAATAAGAACGAAAGGGTATATTGAAAAGGAAAAGAGAAGAATAAGATAGAGGAACTAAAAAAAAAAAAAAAAAAAAAAAAAAAAAGGAGAGAAGAAGAAACAAAAAAATGCACCGCATCGTCACTCACTTAGACGACCTAATGTAATCCTACTTATGATTTTGTTCGTTGTATGGTATTGAACCTTCTGTCCATGGAAATAAACTTTGTATCTCTCTCTATCTCTCTCTCTCTCTCTCTCTTCAAAATCTTCTCATCTCTTTGCCTTTGCACGGTCCATGGAGAAGCGTCATTTCTCGGCATAAGCCGGGCTCGGCTTAATGTTGTTTTAATTAAGTAGGCGGTTAGCCGAAAAGAATGTCGAGAGTCGCGGTACTTTCAAACTCGTCGTCGTCCTCGTCCTCGTCCTCGTCCTCGTCCTCGTCGTCGTCGTCGTCGTCGCCGTTGTTGTCGTTGTCGTCGTTTCTCCTTCTCTATTTCGAGAGTTGTGCTCTCGTAAGAGAACGAGTCAGCATGTGTTCCTCGTATGTTCAGACGCGATGGACGATTTCGTTTGACTAATCGCTGTCTTTTCAACCTCGCCTAGACCCCTCCTCCCACCCCACCCATCCCACCCAATCCCCTCGATCCCACCAACCCTCTCTCTCTCTCTCTCTCTCTCTCTCTCTCATACTTCTTCATATTCTTTCTTCCCTTCTACTTAGTAGTAGTCGTCGTCGTCGTCGTCGATCTTCTCTTCCATTTCTACCTTCTCCTAATTCTACGTCCTCGTCCTCGTCCTCGTCCTCGTCCTCGTCTTTCACTACTCTTTCTACTTCTTCTCACGATGCGGTTAAAGTCGGAGGAAATCGCGATTTCCCATCTGAACTTCCCCCCGTCCTACTTCTTACGTCCATGGGGACGCCACCGTTTAACGACAAAAGCGTGGACTGGTACCCAGTAATTTAGATCGGGGTTCTCTACGGGAGAAAGCGAAAGAGAGAGAGAGAGAGAGAGAGAGAGAGAAAGAGAGAGAGAGAGAGAGAGAGAGAGAGAGAGAGAGATTGGTAGCTTTACAAACGTCGTAATGGCGTGCTGCTCTCCTATCTTCGTGTACGGTTCGCATGAATTCGTTAACTATCTACATATTATTACGAGGAGTCGTGTCTCTTGCAATAAAAGCCAGGTTCTAATTACAAATGACAATGTTTGTCGTACATACTATCGCTGTGTATCGTCCTTTCGAACGAGGGGATGGATGGATGGATGGATGAATGGATGGATGGATGGATGGATGGATGGATGGATGGATGAAGAGGTAGGGGGGAGGACGACGCGAAAAAAAAATATAACGAAATGGAAAGAAGAAAGAGAATGAGAGGAGGGCGAGTAGGAAGAAAAATAGAAAGGACAACGAGAAAAAAAAAAAAAAAAGAAAAAGAGAACAAAGTGCGAAAGAAAGGAAAAGAGAAGCGATAAGGATCGTACGGTTAAAAAAAAAAGAAAAAAAAAAAAGAAAAAAGAAACAAAATTGGTAAGGATTTCGGGCGAGTTGTTCGTTGAATTTGATCGTACCTCTTTGATCACTGGGCTCAGACAAAATGGCGGCTTTGGTAATCAGCAACGTTTCTCTAGGAAATTATCCGTGTCGGGCGAGAACGTAAGACGCGTTCCTTTATCGAGACGATCTGAAAGAGAAAAAGAAGATGAAGAAGAAGAAGAAGAAAGAAAGAAAGAAAAAGAAAAGGAAAAAGAGCAATCTTAAGGTCCCGAGACTTCACTACCGTAGTTTGATATTTCGACAACGGTGGTACCCAATTTTATGCTTCGCCGGAGCGGGTCCATTTGATGTTTACAAGATACCAGGTGTATCCCTCGAACATTGTTTCCGTGAATTTACCAAAAAGAAGAAGAAGAAGAAGAAGAAGAAAAAAAACATGATATAACGCGGTTAATAACGCCTGTTTTATTTCAGAACGATCGTTGTTGCTCGAGGAAATGATAATGAGAGGAATTGAAGATACATATCGGATAAGATAATTTTACATTAGTTTGTCTACCTACGTCTGTCTACCTTTCACGACGTACAAAAGCTACCCCCTTTTTAAAGGTATACCGATTGAGGACAACAGAAAGAAAGAGAGAGATAGAGAGAAATTTTACTTCGATAAGAAATTCATTATTCGATGTAAGAACATTGAAATAATTCTTCGACAATTTTATACGTCGCTTCGAGGCAACGAATTGAAAATCATTCGAATGAAAGAGATTTCTTTTTTCTTTTTTCTTTTTTAATTGAAAATTTATCAACGGCCACTAATATTTGTTGAGAAGCTAATCGGATCTGAAGTAGATGTACGCGTGGCTCTGTAAACAGCAGACTTACGATACTATCGTTTATTCTAAAGATTCCTACGATACTTCGAGTTGTTAAAGCAGTTAACTTCCATTATCGATCGATGGTAAAACGCGCCCTTTCTTACCAACTGTCGTTATTCGTCAACGACACTGCATTATCGTTCTTTCGATACACGTTGCGGATCAACTAATGCTTCCCTCTATAATTCAAAGTCGGTGCATAAAACTTATTAAGCGTTGTTAGCGTTTTTTTTTGTTTTGTTATTTCTTTTTTTTTTTTTTAATCCTAATTACGAAATAATTCAAGGAGCTTGCGTAGCGATACTATTATTCGAAAAAATATTTTCTACGAATATACGAGTCGTCATTGTATTCGTTGAATTCTTTTCGAAACACTTTCTAAATAATATTTTTTCAGTAAACTGCGTCGCATTAATACGATCAAAGGAAGAAAGAGAGAGAAAAAGAAAGAAAGAAATGGTAAGGAATTTCTCGGCGTGTTGTTTCGTAGAAAAATAAAATCGACTTTCTCCGATCGTAAAACAATGATTGTTCGAAGAAGAAAAAAAATAAGAAACTAGCGTTATGCCGCACGACAAAAATCTATGGCTTCGGTGAAACTCGATGTTTTAGGAACCCTCAGAAATGATATAACATATCGAGGAAGTAGAAGAACATTCGTTAAAGTTTATTTAAATGCTCGAGGAATATTCAAATATTTTTCAATACAATATAATTGTATCGGCAAAGTCGACAACGTAACAATAATATAATCATCGTAACCGAATGACCATTTCGAAATATAATTTAAATATGCGTATAAGCTGCAGTCGAATATAAATATATATATATATTAACAAAAATCATTGTCGTCGTCATATTCGTTCAATAGTTTTGTCAGCCGAATTTTCACCCATCAAGTCCGTCCTCCAGTTACTAGACGTTGTCACGTTGGATCGTTGCAATTAACATTTGCAGGGAGTGCAAACGCATTTGCCGTTTGTCTTGCAGCAACAGCATTTCTCTGTAAAGAGGGGAGAAGAAAATGAATTTTTTTTTTCCCTTTTTTTTTCTTTTTTTTTAAATTAGAATATGAAAATAATCGCAACCCGCGCTGTTCAGGTTGCGACGTTAAATGTCGAGTTCATTTCTCTTTTCGTTGAATTCAATTTAAAAATATTATATAAAACGTAGACGACGGAGAAACACAGAGAGAGAGAGAGAGAGAGAGAGAGAGAGAGAGAGAGAGAGAGAGAGAGATGGAAGATGTTGCTACGGGAGTAGAAGAGAATACGTCTCATGGAGATACACAACGAACTCGCGTTAGAGAAACGGTCACGGTTACTCTCTAACTCGGCCGTTGCTCGAGATGAAAAGGAAGCGTACAGTCCGCCTTCAAAGTCTTAACACGGCATTCCTATTGTGCGTAGTAGCGTGACGTAATTTTTTTTCATTCTTTCTTTCTTTTGTTCTTTTTCTTTTTTTTTTTTTTTTCAAAGCCGATACCTCGTATCTCTCCCCGATACAGACTCGAACCGAAAGTTCGAGCTATGTTAATTCTCGATAACGCGTTTCGTTGTTGCGACAGTTTCTGCAGCCGGGACGACGACGCGAAGTAAACGCGACATAAAAATAATATTTCCTCGTTTCAAAATAATACCTCCGCTACTTGTCTCGCAGCATTGACAATTATCGCCGCACTTGCAGTCCTGGCATTTCTCTGTAACATATAGAAAAATTATCTTTTTAATCGTTGCACGTTAAATGTAAGGATTTTTAAAATACCCTTATTCTCTCGCGGAGATATTTTTTCATTATTTTTTTCCTTTCGGCTTCTTTTTTTTTTTTTTTTTTTTTTTTTATTTGTATACCCTCGTACGCGCACGTATTTCAAAAATTCTCGAAATATTCGAACGGATCGCTTTATTAAGTCGGTCGGTTCGCGCGAGATACATACGCGACTGAAATAAATCGTAAGAATACTTCTCTCTCTCTCTCTCTCTCTCTTATTCTTCCTCGAACGAAATAAATTTATCATTCCCGATCGAAAACTTTATTACTTTTTTGTTTTCGTTATATAAACGTAAAGATAGAACTGATTAGGTATATCGTACTACAGATTATCGTGAACTTTATCGAACAGTAAGATTTTTAATTTAATGACAAAGACGAAAGAAGACGAAACAAAAATTAAAAAGAGAGAGAGAGAGAGAGAGAGAGAGAAAGGAAAGTTACTCGAAATCTACAATAATGAAAAGATTTGCCTGTCGACGGTGGATTAATATTTTTTTCGAAGTGTCCATTTAATTGACAGAACATGTTTCGTTCGATCGAATATAATGGGAATGAGTATCGGACTATTTGTATCGTAGAGATTAGATCAAAATTGTCTAAGCAACAGTAAATATCGTCGTCGTCGTCGTCGTCGTCGTTGACTAACCGGAAATGGTAGATTCACGCGTTCGTTAAAAGTCAAGTGAGAAGGCAAGCAGAAAATTAATTGAAACGATCGTTGACCGTCCTCGGTATTTTATCGAGTAATAGATCTTAATGGAAGGAGCTTCGATGATACGCAAATGCATCGGCGGACATGTTAATAACCATTGAAATTTTCCCCCTCGTTCGACGTACATGACTATACAATAATGTCTACACAATAAAATTATTATTCAATTTCTCTCCCTCTCTCTCTCTCTCTCTCTCTCTCTCTCGCGCGCGCGCGCCCGCGCGTGCGGTTGCTTCTCGATATTTATTTTTTTTCTTCTTACATAATAAATAAATTCCTCGATTTACGAATGCATCAGTCGTGAAACGTCGACGTTCGAAATCCATCCGTGTTTCCAGCGGAAAATTTTTTCCAACGCAGTTTTTCTTTCGCGCGCGTTAATTAACGAAATACGACGACCGGAGTTTGATTGCCCGTTCAATTGATAAAAAATACAAATAAAAATAAAAATTAAAAGAATAACCCGCGATCCGAGATAATATTTTATTGACACAATAAGAGTTATTCCAAGAGTAATACTACCGTATAAAATAAAGGATATAAATAGTGTCGGTGACACGTCGCACATTAACCTCGTTTAAATTCGTATATACATACGTATACGCGTAGTAAACTCGCATACGCGTCGTACATACCTACTTATGCGCGCGTACGTAGAACGAATACGAAGAGAAACAGAGAGAACGAGAGAAACATATTGCAAATAAAAAAAAAAAGAAAAAGAGCAAAAAAAATCCAATCGCAGTATCGAACGTAGTTAAACCGTATCTTTGTTTACGCGCGATTAACTTAACACGGTGATGTTTACGTGAGCCTTTAACGTTTATTATTATTATTATCATTATTATATCGTTCGTGAAATATTTTCTTCTTACGAGATAAGAATTATATTTTATATCGGTATTTGTTTGCGTTTATTTGTCTTGTGTCTTAAAAAATAATCTAGAATCATTAAAAATCGAATACAACAACGTATTGTCCAGCAACCGAGAGAGAGAGAGAGAGAGAGAGAGAGAGAGAGACCACATTGGGTCGAGTCATCGTAAAATAACGTTATATGGGGGGTGGGGTAAAGATTGGTATGTTCGGTCGTTCGCCAAATAGGAATAGTGACTAATAGATTTTACGTTATTACGATTATCTACAAGGAAAAAATGATAAAAAGGAAATTCCAATACGTAAATCGAAATGAAATGTTTAAAACGCTCGTTTCAACCATCGATTTTGTTGGAATAAAAAAAATAAAAGAAGAAAAACGAACCAAAGGAGACTATAACGATCTCAATAAAATAAAATAAAATAAAATAAAATAAAAAAAAAAAAAAAAGAAAAAGGAAACTAAAATATAACAACCAAAATTCGATATTACCTTTGAGAGCAAATTGCGATCCGAGTGAAATCTCATTTTCTTTCGCTCGTATAAAATGAAAAAATAAATAAAAAAAAAAAAAGAAAAAGAAAAAGAAATCAAAACAAAATAACAATAATATCGAGTTCAGACGACAAAAAAAAATTCGCGATTAAAATATGGATTAAAAGACGATGCACAACGCAAAACCTCACTCACCTTTGCATTTCTCGCAGCATGGTCCCGGCATCTTGTCGATGTTTCTTTTTTTTTCACGTCGGAATTTAATTGGATATTTT
Source organism: Dolichovespula sylvestris (assembly GCA_918808275.2). Classification (NCBI taxonomy): domain Eukaryota; kingdom Metazoa; phylum Arthropoda; class Insecta; order Hymenoptera; family Vespidae; genus Dolichovespula; species Dolichovespula sylvestris. The sequence continues at coordinate 8,244,674 of OU964968.1, forward strand.
TTTAACGATATCGTACTTCGTGGAACGTCTTCGTCGTTCTTCGAGATATATCGACTTGACTGCGCAGCGTCTCTGTCGTCGAATATATCGATCCTTCCCCCTCCACTATCGAAAAGAGTGCCGAGCGCCTACCGCCGTCGGCAAGTGCAACCGGCACTACTGACGTGCCATGCGCAACAACCTGCAGGGCCGTGTGTAAGTCACGTGACACCGTCGCGACTCGATCAGTGGAAGGGGAAGGGCGCGATCGGGGTGGGGCGTGGCGGAGAGAAGAGGGAAGTGGGAGAAGTGTCGGTCGCGAGACGTACTCGGGTTCATTCACGCGCGAGCTCTCGTACGCGACGCTTCGATCGGTCTCTCCGTCCGTATTCTCCTTTTGTTCGCTTTTTCTTTTTTTTTTTTTTTTTTTTTCTATTCGATCGAATCGTCACGACTCTCCTTCCTTCTTCTCTTCTCTTCTCTTCTCTTTTCATTTTTGTTCTTAATCAAATCTTTTTGTTTTCTTAGCATCATCTCGACTATTTCATTTAATTTTATTTTACTTTTTATTTTTTATTTTTTATTTACTTTTCTTTTTTCTTATTTTTGTTTTTTCTTTACTTAGATTCAAGAGACTGTTCTTCTTTTTACTGCTTTTCGTTTTTTTCTTTTTCTTTTTTTTCTTTTTTTTTTTTTTGTTTTATTCCAAGGAAATCGCGGCAGATATTCTGGTTCGTCGTGAGAGATTGAGAATGGATCGATTCTACCTAAGATAAAATACGCATTTGGATTTATTTATAAAATATGATTTATATTAAATTTCGGAAGTACGGATACCGTTCTCTTATTGGTATATTAATTACATTTCTTTAAAATTTTTAATGTAGAGAGAGTTGAGCTTCGAGAAATTTATATATATATATATATATATATCTATATTCCTTATAAATTATCTTAAACGTATATAAACATTTATCCGCATATTTCTATATTACAAGGGAGATATTACAATGACATATATATTTGAGATTATACTCTTGAGTATAATTCGTAATGAGATTCGTCACGATTGAATCGATAATCGAAATATTTTGAGAGAGCATTGGTGATTGTTTTTTTTTTTTTTGTTTTCTTCGAGACATACGTATAACCAATCGATTTTGATCAGAGAGATTGAGAAAAAAAAGATAAAAAGAAAAAGAAAGAGATATGTAGATAGAGAGAAATAGAGAGAGTATTATTTCAATGGAAACGCTGTCAGATAATTCTGACCTTGGCCAACCCTCATATTTTCCCTATCCGATGTACGGACCAGGAACGAAATAATTTCTTGGACGATTTGTTTTTTAATTCCCTTCCATGGGCAATTTGAATTTCTAACGAGGCTCCATTGTTCAACGCCAACCAGGTATGTACTTCGTTGCTCGCAGCTGATACGCCTTGTAAATGGATATATAAAAAACAAAACAAAACCGATAAATAAACGTTACAAACGCCTTGACGCCATTCTCGGGATTATTTGTTCGTAATGATTTTATCGACGTTAACTTAGTTTGATTGAAATTAACTAACCTAATAATTCGTGCAACGTTATACGTCGACTCGCGAGTAATTCCTTGCTCGCACCTCTAATTTCGAATATTAGCATAGCCTGCCTAGGTACGCTTTCGCTTTCTATATGAAAGTCAATACTGAATTGTGGATTTGGCATTGCCGGCAATAGTCGTGACTTTGCTATCGTTTTTCCCGCATTAACGGAGGATGACATTTTCTCTGGGCTGTTGCATCTGGAAACGAGATCGGAAAAAGGAAAGAAAGAAAGAAAGAAAGAAAGAAGAGAATGGAGAAAAAGAAGAAGAAGAAGAAGAAGAAGAAGAAGAAAAATAAAACACCCACGTCCACGTCAATGTCATTGCCGCATTATCTTCTTATTATTTACTTACGAACGCGAACGATACTATATGAGCTATCTTGTTGCTTACGTTTGAAATTTAACTCGACAATATAGCTGGGCGATGTGGGCCACGTGAAGTCCCTGGGCTTGCAAAACTTTACCCTCCACACCCGAATATCTCTCTCTGGTGCCGTTAACGATTTTCAATTCTACAACGAGGAAAATAATCACTTTATACACATAAATGAACGGGAAAGATATGCGCGCAGGATCGAACGAAATATTTGTTCTTCCTATCTTCGTTCGTTCGTTCGTTTGTTCGTTTGTTTGTTTGTTTTTTTTTCATCTCTTCGATTATCATCATTCGATATATCCCAATACACGATTTCGGTCGTGTATCCTTTCGTTCGCATGTCTTAAAAAAGAGAATAAATAAATAAAAATAAAAAGAAGAACAACGTATTTTGGTATCTCGTTAAACGAGCGTAACAAGAAAAACGTTTTCGTTCCGTCCTGTTTACATTCGATCTTCTTTTGATGTAACATAATCGTTATAATATAACATACACGCACACACACACATATATATATATATATAGATATATATGATTCACCATTTGGTCTTATTCGTAAACGTGGACTAGGCTGTCTTATTCTACCAAGCATATCGGGTTGTGAAACGGCATGTGCCAAACCAGCTCCTTGTAACAATTCCGTGGCGTCTGCCTCGCCACCTCCCCTAGGTTCTAAACTCAATGTAATACCCTTGCTTTCGTTCTTATTATCCTCTATATTAACCTCCGAACGGAATCTACGGAGTTTCAATCCTCTCTTTACCTAACGAATCAAACGTAAACGATATATTATTTGGATCTCGTCGAATTGAACATAAAAAAATGTACCTTTTGTTTCATAACGCGAAAGCTATTGTACTGTGGTAACTTCTTCCCAAAATTTTGCTCTGGACTGGGCGTTAAACTGTGATGTGACGATCGTCTCTCCCTTATTTTATCCGATATTCCGTCGGCGACGTCGATCACGTCGTTGTTAATCGATTCATTCGCCGTCGCTCTTGGCATCCAAGAATTTTGATTACCGTTCATTTCGTTTGATTCTTTGCTCGTCGTACTCGTTTTATCTGTATCGAGGGGAACATAAAATAAGAAAAATAATAACTACAAATTGATTTGATAACGTATATCGCGTTGTAACCTTGTATCTCGTGAACGCACGCACGTACGTATCGTAAATCCCCTCCTCTGTGCCATGTCCGTTCATTCGTATAACGTCATAATATTTATACGGATCGGAACATTCGTCGAATGAATGAAAGTCAAGGTTATACAGAGAGAGAGAGAGAGAGAGATAGAGAGAGGCACTCTCGTTCAAAGTTTAGAATGTTTGTTTTAAAAAGAAGAACGAAAACTTAATATATATATTACCGGACTGATTGGTGGACGTCGTAGGTTTTAATAATGTAACAGTACGTGGCGGCGGTGGTGGTGGTATAACGGGATCCAGATGTAACTTCATTTTAGATTTTTCCATCGACGGCCTCCTTATGATGTTTGATATCGATTCTGTTTCTACGTTGCAACGTGAAGAACCCTCGCTCGCGTTACTCCCCGCGTACGTACTTTGGGTCTGTAATGGGAAACGAAAGGGTAGCGAATTGAAAGAAAGACAAAAAAATATACATATATATATATATATATATATATGTGTGTCATGGTATAAACTTGGACTTTGTTTAATTAACAATTACCTCGCATTCCTCGGAGAGAACTTTGATTTTAAGCTCGACAGATCCCGTTTTGGTTCCCTTCAACATGAACCAATGGGACTGATCACTGTTGGAAAGTTTTCTTATATCGTCGAGAGTCAATGACACTTTACCCAAATAATCTCTCATGCCGAAAGTGTCATGATCCCATAGGACCTATAAAAAATATCCAAATTTATTTATTTATTTTGTTTATTACCACTATTATTATTATTATTATTATTATTATTATTATTTCGTCGTTATTATAAATTGCGATTAAAAAAAAAATATATATATATATATATATGCATATATATGTTAATATAAACATGACGTTCAT
>OU964968.1:8251151-8268651 GCA_918808275.2 Dolichovespula sylvestris
AAAATTATCAATAATTATTGGTTTACAAATAAATTACGCGCACGCGTTATATCCGGGATCCTATTATATTCTATTAATCGGATATAACGATCATCGCGGATAAAAGGTAAATTACTTACATCTGAGAATTCTCCCAATTGTAAACGCCTAGTGCCAATTCGAATTGGGCCAAAGTGATTGTACTGATGAGCGTCTTGGTCTTCAATTTGATCGTGATCCTTTCGTTGTCCAATGAACCGACCAGAAACGAGACGTCCTCCGTCCACGTTGAATTCAGGTGTGACGTGACGCGACGTTGATCACCCAGGGTCACTACCAGCCACCTTTCTTCGTCCTCCGTCACGGCTGATACGAATAACGATATAAAAATAAAAAAAAAATAAAAAAAATAAAAAATCGTTGACTCGTGTGTCGGATTTTCCAAAGAAAGAAGAAAAAGAAAAAAGAAGAAAACCCGTATCTAGCAAAGAAATGTAATATTTGTCATTCTACGTACGAGAAGTACCATTTGGACTGAGCACAACGGTTAGTACACCTTGGGGTATCGAATTGACCGTAGAATCCAATACTGGGCCGGGTCTCTCGCGAGATCTCAATTTCAATTCGAGATGGCTCGGATCCACGAGCCAAGTTGAAAATGCATCGGTTACCAACGCGTGAATCCAATTCTTTATTAATGGTATCTCCATCATCTGGAGGGTATGTAGGATTCTCATGTTGAACCAAACGTCCGGTTTCTTCAAGAAGCTCACGCTAATGCTGGTCGCGTGTGGAAACGGTGCCAGAGAATTCAGGGTCAGAGTGGCGATTATCGTTCCTGATAGGGTCACGTTTTCCACGGCTATATCGACGTTCATGTTGATGCTTTAATAGAAAGAAAAAAAAAAAAAAGAAAAGAAAAGAAAAGAAAGAAAAAATCACACGTAAATATACATCATGGATAAAAGGGAAAGAGGATGTTATAAATATATATATATATATATATATTTATAAAAGGAAGGGGAACAAAGAATGGTCTCGCTTTATAATCGCTTCGTGATCGTTAATCGGGATGATAATTTTGCACCAATCGAGAGGAATAATCGTTCGCGATATTTAATTATATCGTGATTTTACGTAACGTAGTCAGTAAATTTATCCCTACCCAAATAGACTACTGGATACCATGACCATGCGAAATTGCTCACAGTCCAATCGTACGTCGGCCTTGATCGATAACTTTTTCTCCCTGGAATGACCGTCCAACATTTCATCCTCGTAATTATACTTCATGGTCCTAACGCGCGTTACACATGGCGTTTGCTCGCCGAGAGTAAGTTCCCGCAACTCCAACGGTCCTTAAACAATATAATCCACGAGTCGATGAAAGTATAAACGGGAAGAAAAAAGGAAAACAGAGTAATTCTCCGTTCCTGAGAATCCTCGTGGGAAAAGAAGAAATTATTCTCTTGAAGTTGAGATTAAAAATGTAGGGAAAAGAGAAAAAAAAGGGAAGAAGAAAGATAACGAAAAAAAAAAAAAAAAGAAAAAAAATATAAAGAAAAGCTCGACTCAACTTACCCAATATACTGGGTTTGACTTCGTTCAGCAAAGGCTCCAAATGTTCCTTGGCTAATGAAAATATACTTGCCGCGCTAAATCTCCACCTTGAATTGGAACAAGAGAACGCGTTTAAATTATTTCAACGTTCTGATTACGATCGAACGGCCCGAAATTGTGCCACGTGAAAAAATTTCAATTAGTGGATTAACGGACGATACACACACACACTTACTTACTTACTTAATCGTAATAACTTCACAGCACCCTGACTCCATTTAATTCGTGAAAAACGTCGCGCAATTTCATTTCTTAAGTGTTTCTTCGACTAACTGCGCAGGAATCCATGTAGATAGATATTATAATTCTAATTGAAATATATATATATATATGTGTGTGTGTGTATGTGTGTGTGTGTGTGTGTATGTATATATAAATATATGTATATATATTTCAATTAGAATTCAGCACGATGGCTTTCGCGATTAAGTAGCTGCGTAATATTGTTTATAATGCATCTATAACGTTCTATTATTAAATCAAAATGAAAAAGGGGAGGCGCTTTGGTTATTTCAGTTGGCGAGGGTATCGGAAACGAAAAAAAAAAAGTAGGGTTCGCGAGAGAAAAGAAATAATAAATGAGATTACGTCGAGTTTCCCGATGGAATTCTTCTTAATACGATTATCCAAGAGAAATTATATATCAAGGAAGTAAGCGCGCGATAAAAGATTTCGAATGGATTAATTCGAACTATGTAATATCGAACGCAAAGTCTCGATGCAATGGAACGTTGTACCGATAGCCCTGATCAAGGTCACTATACTCTCTCTCTCTCTCTCTCTCTCTCTCTCGCGTGCTAGTCATTCTACCGACAATGACTTCGTCTCATTAACGCTTCCTTTTAACAGCGTCGCCACTTCAATAAAGTTACCACACAGCGCACACGCGTAATGTTTCTGCATGCAGATTGAATAGAAAGGAATCTATTTAATTTGTTTCTTTCTTTTCTATTTATTTTTCTTCTTCGTCAGGACGAAAATCAAAACGACGCGATATGGTCCGGAAACGATGGTAAAAATCACGACGTCGACACGTCCGCATTGTTCAACGTCCCGAACGTTTTCGGCGATCATCATCGGTTGTGAACTTGTAGGGAAATATTTTCCAAAAAAAAACAAAAAAAAAAGGAAAAAGAAAAAAACCTCGAATAGGAAAAAGCGAAAGGTCAAGGAGCAGCAGGGCCAAAATACGAAAATGCATTCTGTACGCTGCAACCGTGATCGAAGCATTCGAGCTTGTTGTATTACATCGTTTGTTGGACGTGACGACTACTCGGCCAGGTACGTTCGTTCGCTCTTGCATTTGTGTTTGTGTGTGTGTGTGTGCGTGCGTGTGTACTATCTTTCGATTTACTACTTTCTCTCGTATGTGTATGTTTCTCAAGTAGAAGAGAACCGTGGGGGTGGGGGGACGGGTGTCCAGGAATGTACGAACAGGCCTATCAACTATCCAAATAAGTAGTACTCTTTCCAGTCCCATTCCCTCGGTCTGGTCTGCTCTAGCCGTTGCTTCGACACTCCAAGAAACTAGAAAATCTTTTGCCTGCCATCGACCGTAATATTAAGTATGTACATTCTCTATGATATATATATATATATATATATATATATATACATATATATGTATATATATATGCATATGTATATGTATATGTATGTATGTATACACAACGAGCCTGGTTAGATCGATCAAAATCAAGATCAAAATTAAAATCTATAAAAAAAAAAAGAAATGTATTCCCAGCGTTCCTCATCGTTCTTACATTGCGTTACCTTTTTTTCATATTATCTACACACCCGCCCTCTCCCCCCTCCTCCCACCGTAAACAGTCATCAGAGAGATAAGAGGCGTAATAATTACCATAGAGCATGACTACGTATGTGGTACAGAAATTTCTAAAGATTTCTAATCTTTCATAAATTTCTATTTAATTGATCGACCGTTCAGCCGTACGTAACAAATTCATATTTATTGTATATAAACGCACGTGTGTATATATATATATATATGTCCTTTGCGTGTATTGTACGTGCATTCGTGCCATATATCATTTATTTATTTATTTATTTATACGTAAGATACCAATAATACACGCGTGTATATAAATAAATATACATATCAATGCACTTTCTCGTTATCATTGGAATCGATTGGAAAACGCGATTGTTATCCTCTCCCACCCCCCTCCCCGAACCGTATATGGAGACGATCGTGCGATGCGATATAATAACTTTATCGTTTTTCATAGGTCCAAACAAAGTTTTTCGAGTGGTCGAGGAGCAAAAGTTTCTCATTTCGTTTTGTCAACCGCCGCCGCCCCTGCGGCAGCTCTCTTGCGGTCACCGATTCTCTTCTCGTTCTATATGTGTGTGTGTGTGTGTGTTTGTGTGGGAGAAACGTGAAAGGCAATGGGTGTACGCGCGAGGAATGTGGAATGTTTACAAATGCCTATACAGTACTCATTCTCGAACAAGAGGTTCGTTCACCTATTCTCCGACTGTATATATGCATATATATATATATATATATATATATATATATATATATAGCGATATATATATAGCGATTGTGTGTTAGTGCGAACCCAGTAGAGCACACTGTATAAGCTATATTATATCCTCTGATGTTCACGATCGCCTGCAATTATCGCGATATGCAATTATTTTAACCGCGCATAGGGAACAACTACTCCTATTACGATTTATACGGTCGTAGGAATAGCATAATCGTAATGGTAAGAGAGACTGCTAAAAGCATTGAATTTTCTATACCAAGTGGAAATCACCCTCTTACGTAATTCCTACGCAAATATCTGTTGTATAGGCTTTTATTTTTCTTCCTTCTCTCCCTCTCTCTCTCTCTCTCTCTCTCTCTCTCTCCGTTTTTTTTTTTTATTTATTTCTTCTTCTTTTACTCTCTTCCTCACCATCGACATTAAAAAGCGCTTGCTTAGTAAAAGCCATTAGACGATCATCCCTTTACGAGGGGTGATTATTTTGTTAATATCGATTTTTATTCTCTCTCTCTCTCTCTCGCTCTCTTTTCCTCTTTTCTTTTTTTCTTCCTTTCCCCAACGCTCTTCGATTGATATCACCATTAAGGTGAACACCGCGACGCAAGTCGTGTGACTACGCCCTTCCGATACGCATACTCAAGCTATATAACGCGTTGTATCGATCACGCGGCGTAACTCTCTCTCTCTCTCTCTCTCTCTCTCTCTCTCTCTGTGTTGAGAACGCGTCGTTAACGGGTTTGGGGGAGGAGAGGAAGAAAAAAAAAAGAAGAAGAAAAAAAAAAGAAAAATAAAAGCATTCCCATTAACACGGAATAACGTCGTACATGTGTCGATCGAATCGATCGACGTTTAGAGTATGAAATCGAACGTATGTATCGATCGTGGAGAAAAAAAGTCACAGATGACTTTCTTATAACAATATTATTATACGACCGATCTCGATACTTACCATTTCTTGAACAATAAATTAAGCCACTCGACGGTTTCGTCCTGGTACAAGATACGTTTTCTCCTCAGCCTGGAGAGTTCGTCTTGGAGGCCGGTTTGCAGCATACGCGATATTCTCGCCTTCATGATCATACCAACCAATGCCAGAATTAGTATCAACCAGGCCAACGAAAGACCGGCCGCGCCGATTATCCAGGCGACCATGAGAGCCAAGATGAGAAACACGATGCCGCGTTTCGCTTCCACATCCCTCTGTAAAAAGAAAGGAAAAAAAAAAAAGAGAATAAAGAAAGAAAGAATGATAGGAAGGAGGGAAGAATGGAAAAAAAAAAGATATCATAATCAATTAAATGTCGCTCGACGAAGCTTGAAAAAAGTAAAAAGAAATACGAACTGTTTCGCGTTGCGTGCGCGGGGTGTGTTGTTTCGTTTGATTCGAGCTCTGATTAGTTTTCTTTTTTTTTTTCTTTCTTTTTTTTTTCAACCCCTCCGTTCAGCCAATTCATTTACGGGATTTTAACTAAAAATAAAAATTACACGACGCAGATATTACACGCCCTATACACTGTTTTCCTTTTCTCCTTCCTTTTTCCAACAATATTTCCTTATCGTGCACACATAAGTCGAGTGTAACTTGGACTTGAAAAAGGATATAGAAAGGAAAAAAAAGGTAAATAAATAAATTAAAAGGGATATTAAATACCATCGTACGTGCGAAATGACCAGGGATTTTTATGAGACGATCGAATGAAATAGAAGATTCGAATTGTAAATATTGTTTGCGGATATACGAGTTTTCGTGATTCGTTCCGATTAGGAAAATGTTTTGTTTTTCGCGACTTCTCGACGAACGATACGGAATCGATATAAATCTCGATCGATATAAATGGCGCCAAAGTCGAGAAATAAAGAGATTCGTCCGGTGGTGAAATGTGACGCAGATCGGTCAGTTAGAAGAAGAAGAAGAAAAAAAAAGAAAAAGAAACAAGAATCACAAAAATACGTAGCACCGTTGACGGCCATCGGCATAAAATAAATACTTTTCTCTCTTCTTCTTCTTCTTCTTCTTCTTCTTCTCTTTCGCATGATGTAGGACACGTTTTCGTTCGTGTCGCACGCAACGTTGCGTGCTATCGCGCGAAAGGGTTCTTATGACGTCATAGAGGGAACGTCATTAACCTTAGACCACGGTCGAGCGCCAAGTTTGGTCTCTATTTATCCGGCGATCAGGACGAATTATTTGAAAGTCTAGATTGGCTCGATATTTCAAAAAAAAAAAAAAAAAAAAAAAAAAAATAGAAAGAAAGAAAAAGTAAAAAAAATGAAAGAAAAAAGAAGGAAAGAAAGAAAGAAAGAGAGAGAGAGAGAGAGAGAGAGAGAGACGGACGGAGAAATAAAGAGATCGTACTCGTTCCTAATGTAATCGTAAAAAAGAAGGATCTCACGACAGTGCGATTAATCGAGAAGGGAACGATATTGTTCGCGTCGGACGAATTAAAATCGTATCAATCCTTACGTTAACTTCGATAGGTACGTATGTACCATGTGTGTGTGTGTGTGGGTGTGTGTGTGTGCGTGCGTGCGTGCGTGCGAGAAAACATGCGTCGAATGGATGAACAATGTAGGTGAGTTATGATGGTAGAAACCAAACGCGGTGGCATTAAATTGAATATTTTCTACTTTTTCCTTTTTATTCTTTTCCCTATCTTTTTTTTTCGTATTTTTTCGGTTTTCATTTCGACGAGATCGAACGACGAGGCGAGGCGAGATTATTTTCTGAAAAATGAGGACGACGGAGAGTAAATCGCGAAGTATGAACTGGCAGAAAAAGGGACGGGGACAGGCAGAGACGCTGTGTTCGATGCAGCAGGGCAAGCGAGGCAAATAAATCGGTATGACAGGGCCAATGACGAATGTCGCGAGCTGAAATTTCGTGAAAGTTTGCAATTATGCGTGCATCGTGAATAACTGAGGAGAGGAAAAAGAGAGATAGATAGAGAAAGAGAGAGAGAGAGAGAGAGAGAGAGAGAGAGAGAGAGAGAGAGAGAAAGTACATTCCGCAAGTAGAACTTGTCTTCTCGACTCCGAGATCGGTTTTCTCTTAAACGTTACCCGACCAAGGTGAGAGATCTCTCGATCATAACGCCTTTACCTTGCTCTTTACGCTTACGGATCTCTTGCCCTTGACGGATATCGAGATCTTTACGTTAAATATATTATGTATATCGCGTTACCTCACTGAAATTCGATTTCAAACGTGAAGAATCGTGGCAAAGAGGAAAGAAAAGAGAAAAATGAAAGAGAGAGAGAGAAAATACGAACGAAAAATCTTATCGATCGCGATCACGATCTAACACTTTTTTCGGCGTCTCTCTCTCTCTCTCTCTCTCTCTCTCTTCGATAAATGAGAGTGGCTCGAACCGATATTCTTTTTTTTTTCTTTTTTAAGGAACACCTGGTGACCTTGATATCTTCGAGGCTGATATATTCAATCTTAAAAGAAGAAGATGAAGAAGAAAGAATTATCTCTCTCTCTCTCTTACTCTCGTGCTTTCTCACTCTAACGATAGATGCAAATTTTATTCGGCAGGTGTTTTCATAAGAAATAAAGTTCAATGATATATATATATATATGTAATATATACATACATGTATATATAATATATATATATATATATATATATATATATATATATAAAGAAAAATAATAACTAAGCTTTTGCAAATTTGATTTTACCAACATTATTTACGACTTAGAACAATACGCGTGTTTTCTCAACGTGAGAATAGGGGAGAGAATGGAGATGGAGGAGAGAGAGAGAGAAAGAGAGATACAAAGGTAGGGAGGGAGGGAGGGAGGGAGGGTGGAATAAAAATAAAAGTTCGTACACACGAGCGTGATCTTAACCGTCGCATTTCTTCGACCTTACGCAATAGTAATTCAAACTGTCCCGTCAGGTATGCAACGTATCATTAATTAGAAAGTCGTACAGTGTTTTAAGAGAGATCCGCGGAATTCGTAAAAATAGACCGCTTTTTCTTCTTCTTCTTCTTCTTCTTCTTCTTCTTCTTTTCCTCTTCCCCGTGATACTTTATTTTAATAACGCTAATAACACCGTCGCGATACGTTTGTACGCTCTAACACGCGACACACAATTTACACGAACCACTCGAAAGCAATCCAACGACCAACGTGATTCGTTCGTTCTTCTTTTTTTCTCTTCTTTATTCCTTCTCTCTATTTTTCTTTCTTTCTCTCTTCCTTTTTTATCGAAAATAATTCTAAGTAAGAAATAACAAACGGAAAAATACCATGACAAGATATATAACAGCATTTTCTACGAAACTTCGATTGGCCGCACTATCGTTATCAGAACTTATATATATATATATATATATATATATAAAATATATTTTTCTTTATTACTTGCAAATATGTGTGTACGTGTGCACAAATATTTCTCTCTCTCTCTCTCTATATATATATATATATATATATATATATATCTTTGGTCGCGCATGTGTTTGTGCGTGTGTATGTGCTGTGTGTTTTTCTTTTATTCCAATGTAAGAACTCTATCGTCGATTGCTATCAAAAAAATATTCACAAAAGCGCACACACGCACGCACACACACCTACACTGTCCAATAGTCCGACTTGTACTGGCGTACGTATCTATTTTTAAAACCAGTCTCGCTTCGTACCATTCTTCGTACTCGGAATAAATATCTCGTCTGCGAATCTTTCCGCAAACGTTATTCCAACAATATTATCATTGCAAAATGATGTTCCTTCGTGGACAAAAAAAATTGTCGGCTCCGCGTATCGGCCGAGGGGATCGTCGCTGGGACTAATAAATGATATTAAATGTTTCTAGGGTTTTTTTTTTGTTTTTTTTTGTTTTCTTTTTTTGCCTCGTTATTTCATTCACGCGCCTCACAGATTCTACGTGGATTTAGTTGATCTACGCGCGCGATCGATAATAACGAGTGAGCGAGACAAATACGAGGTGTCGAGGAGATGAAAAGTGTCGTTTTAAATTTTGTCGTATGAAAGAATAAGAGGGGGGGGGGGGGAGGGCGGAAAGAAAGAAAAAAGAAAAGAAGAAAGAACACAAAAAATTTTATAGAAAAAGAAAAGAAAAGAAAAGGTGAAGGGCGTATAAAAGAAACGGCGAGTTAAAGGAGGAATATTATAGGTAATGTAAGGGCGAACGAGTTAGACTGACTTTCTTGCTAAAGTCAACGGATAAGGAAGGAGGTAAGAAGTTAACGATAAAAATCAGCTGAAACTCTCACGGGTGTCGTACAGGAAAGCATTGTCTTCTGTACTTCCCACACGTGAAAGAATAATTCTCTCCCTTTCTCTCTTTCTCTTTCGACGACCCTTTAAATGCAACTTTCCGACGTGGCATCCATTTCGATCTGCATTCGTTATTAGGTAACGAATGAACGTACGATCTAACGTTCAAGTTATGACGTTTTTAATACCTACATGACCATTCACGAATCTACCATCTACCATATCGGTATCGTATACGCTGAAGAATAATAAATGACAAAGAACAAAACGAAAAAAAAAAGAAAAAAGAAAATAACAATAAAAAAGAGAAACCAATCTGTTTGGACGGTTAATTCGGTCGTAACTCATGAAGATAATAAATGGGCGGCAAAAAAAATATGAGAAATGGATGGTGGATTGGGGAGGGGGTGAGGGGGTGAGGAGAAAAAAGAAAGAAAAGCGGAAAAATCGTAACGAGTTTTACGTGCTTTTATATAGTCCGATTAAGTTACCGCTCAAACGATGCAATAATTTACGGTCGAAAAACCATAATAAAGGGGGCGCGAGCGAGTAAAAAAACGCATTGTATTAATAAATAATCCAGCGACTGTAATATCGCACATTGTTAATACGTTACATTTATAATATCGTACTACTATACGATATGGTGCTAAATTCTTAACGAGCGTTTCCTTATTACTCGGAATTCCGTAAATATCTCGGCACGCATCTCAAGTCCGTATTCATTTTTATTCGATAACCATAACTTTCATATATCATATCTTATATCTTATATTTTATGTGTGTGTGTGTGTGTGTATTATATCTAGATAATAGGTATTAGAATTATCATATTTGATAAACGTATTGAATTATGCGTGCGTATGAGTGCAAGCCGTTCACAAGCTGAAACGATTGACTGGCACATTTTGAATCGTTTTGAAATTTCAGGCGTCAATTCGATCGACGGAATTACTTACTTTTTGTAATTCGAAAATTTTATCATTCCCACTAAAAAAAATTGGATTTAACCGTCGAAGTAACGAGTAATTTATTTCAAAAAGGCAATCTCATTAATTCCTCGCTCCAACGTAAATCGTTGGAATAATGTAATTCAAACGCACCAGCCAAGGCCTTTGTATACGTTCTCTAACAATGTTTACTTGAATTTATACTTCAAAGGGAATTGTAAAAAGCAATTTGTATTATTCACGTCGCGTTTGTCCAGTTTTCGTTTTACGGAATTAATCGATTTGACGAGTGAACGGCCCATAATATATATTATTTTTATTTCATAATTTTACTTTAACGATTTACTTTATCAACCTCAAAATGCGTCCAATTGTAATGTGAATTTATTTTTTTTTTTTGTTTTCTTAACGAAAATTCAACCAACGATATTTGTTTGTATTATTTACCCGAGTTTTCTGTGCGATTGCCAATGCAAGCTCTTCCTCCTGAGCAAGATCGTACAGTGTCATATTGTCGGTCCCTCCTGCAGTGTCGCATGCAGGAAAACCGTTCAGGGATTTGTCGTTCGAAATTCCTGCAAAAACTGACGAAGTTTTGATAGGACTTTCGCCTCCGACGACTTCGCGCTTCCCTGAAAAAAAAAAAAAATAAACGTAGATTCATTAATAAAGTTCATTCGATGATTCGACGAAATTTGGAAAGTTTTTCTCTCGTTTGAAACAACCGTTTACAATTTCACGTTTCTAAAAGGTAAGAGAATGACACGAAAGGAAAAAAAAATAATAATTCACAGATTGAATTCACCGTGAATATTATTTTCTTATATTTTTAATTCGTCGCATAAATACGTTCTGAATATCAACGAGGGAATTTCTTCTTTTCTCTTTTTATTTATCCATTTATTTATTTATTTATTTTATTCTTTTTCTAATCCAACATTCGGTCAAATTATCATCCGATGTTATATTATTATTGTGTCATATCGATGACATTTAAGAAATGAGATCAGGTCTCCTCCATCTAGGAGAGAGAGAGAGAGAGAGAGAGAGAGAGAGAGAGAGAGAGAGAGAGAGAGAAAAGAAAAGAAAAGAAAAGAAAAAAGTAAACCATTTTGCGCGGTAGGAGTGAACGTCAGAGGTCGATCGAAGAGTTTTCGCGCGAATGTGTGAGAATGCAAGGACGAGCGCGTCCTCCACTGCCTGAACAATTAACGATGCAACCGCGGACGTAATGAATTCACCCTCGCTCCTTGGAATGTCACGAAACGCGTCTGTTCGTTCGTTCGTTCGTTAAGGCAACCAACTAAATTCCCATGGCCGAACACAGTGATTCCGCAGGGGAGATGATAGATAGATGGATGGATAGATTGATAGATAGATAGATAGTTACCTTCTCGCTTGATATGTTACAACTTTTTGGACGTAACGATGATAGTTAAACGTTTTATCAAAGTTTAATAATCGATAGATATTCGACGATAGTTATCAAAACGATAACGTTGAACGATTGCTACATCTTACCTGACAGATAGCGATACTTCAAATGAAATGCCAAAAGATAATCCCATCCGATGTAATGCACTCTACTAAACGGAACGAGGAAAAGATAATCGAGGACGCGGCCTTGACATTATGAGGACGCCTTAGACAGAAATTTATATCGTAACCTTTTCGCCTTTCATGATTTCAAACGATATTTACGACGATCCTTTAGTTTCGTTGAAAATTGCGGACGAGCAACGGGGGAGTGAAATGAAAAAAAGAAAAAAAGGAACGAAAGAAACGAAAAGAGAAATTTCTTGTAAAAAAAAAAAAAAAAAAAAAAAAACACATTATCCGAGATTGTTGGCGGTGATAATTCAATAAAATATACCGCTACGTACTAGACGATTCTGTTGTATTATGTATACATTTATGATATGCACGAACGTACATATGTTACATGCATGCATACGTATGCGACTCGTAACGACTCGTGGCGTTATTAGGTGGTTTAAGAATCATGGCTTACGATATTGCGGTACTTTTCTCTCTCTCTCTCTATCTCTCTTTTTCTCTTCGTTTCCTGAAACATCTACCAAGAGTAACGAGAAAAATTCTTATTTGTATGAAAAAACATACTTCCGTCAAAATTACGTTGCGAACAATCGTTACACGATATATATATATATATATATACAACTCGTTCAACGTGTCCCCTGTAAGATCGCGTGATGATAATTGATATCGAGTAAGCCTATACTCATAGTAAATAGTACTATACTATAGATTATATCCTGTATCTATCTATCTATCTATCTATATATATATATATATATATATATATATATATATATATATATATGTCGATCAAATATGATATTAAATCGTAAATTGTCCAAGTTAGTTCTTTAACGGGCGACTACAAGTTTCTAATATTATACCGCTACGCAACTATCAAGTATCAAGACTAAGAAGAGGATAACGAGGTCATCTCGCTCTTCTTTCTCCGGCCTTCTATCGCAATTAAATTCCTCGAGCATAATGGAAATTGAGCATATACATATATATATATATATATATATATATATATATATATATACACACACACTCATACAACGTATGAGCGAAGATAATTACGGTAGAGTCGTCACTTTTATCTTATAAGAGGAACAACGGTGTTCGCTCTACGACGGCTATAGTTGTACCTTTTTTCAGGGATGCTCCTCGCTTCAGATGCCTCGCCATGAAGGTGGAAAGTAGTTGCATTCTTTTACTTTTCTTTCCATACAAGCAAAACTTTTCCCGTTTCACCTGGTCACTCTCTCCGTATATTTCTCGCCATAATCGTGTTATGAGGTTTATCGATCGACAGAATTAAGAAACGGGTTACACCTTCAATATCGATCGTTCATTGTCGACACCCTTTCTTTTTCTTTTCTCTCTCTCTCTCTCTTCTTTTTTTAATTTTTTCCTATACGAAAAAGTGTACATATATATATATAACGATGCTTTGTAAAATCGAATAGAAAGCAATCGATTAAATATACGAAAGTAACAAGAAAGTTTATAGCGAAAGATTCCCCAATCGCATTGAGATATATTGAATTCGAATCGATATAAGCTATAAGCTTTATTAAATCGATCGATACTAATATTATATTATAGTAAAGATATATAGACGATGTGACTATGTACTCGGGTTTCTTTTGTTGTTAAGTATGTATAGATTTAAAATACGATATCGGTAGATAGATTTATAATAGACAAAATAAAATCTATACGCATATTCTTTTATGAATGACTATACCGTCCTTTCAGTTTCGTCGAATTAAAACGTGCATTATTGTTTGTAATATTTCTATTAAAATCATCGTCCGATAATTATTAATAAGTGTTACCAATTGACGATTATCAAACGAATTGGAAGTTTGGCGGTGGGGATAAAAGGAAGAACGTAGAAAATTTAAGATATGCGTAGTATAATTAAGATACCAATTAAGATATTCTCGTTATTGGAAATAAGTTATTAAACGGGGGATACGCGACGTAAAAAAAAAAAGAAGAAGAAAAGAAAAAATAAAAAGGAAACCATAATCGTTATGGTGTACCGTAGACAAATTCTTCGAGCACTATCGTAAACTTTGTTTTTCTCTTTTATTTTTTATAATATAAACATTACGAACGAATCCGTTGCGACGAGTTACGCTTGAGCTTTCCAAAAATTTCTTTCGTCGTATCCGAAAAAAAAAAATTTGGCGGGAAATACTCGATAATACTCTCGGCGTTCGATAGGTATAACTAACACGTTCGTACTGAAGGAGCTAGGATCAACTAGCCATAAGCTTTTTCTTTCGTAGCGTAAGAAGGAAGGATCCGTTGCGCGCTTGCGCCACCCTTCCTTTCCCAGAACCGTAAAACACTTCGATCTCTTCTATGTGTATGTATATTGCAAAATAAAACTCGTCGTGGCTGCCACGATCTAGGATTAAAATCCTTTATCCTAAAGTGAGCTATACACCTACGCACACTATATATATATATATATATATATATATATATATATATATATATATATATATATTGATCGATCCCATACATATCCAAGTACCTTTTCATTTTAAATAATAAATTTTTCACCTTGAATTTTTTTTTACATCGCATTGAACTTATATTACTTTCATGTTGAAGGATTAAATGGAAAAACAAACATCAACGTTTTATACTTTAAATTTTTTCTCTATATCAATCTCTAATAATTATTTCAAATTAAATAAAACATGAAAAAAATGAGATACACGCGCGCGCGGACATACCGATCAATAAAAAAATATTATTTGTATCACAAAAGACGATTTTGTCTTATCGAGATCGATCGAATCGAGATCGATCGAACGTACGTACGACCTTCGTAAACCCGCAAGAAAAATTTCTATACAAAGTTACTATCGTTTCACGTGTTCAATCGGCGATTGCTTTTCATTCATCTAATTATCGTCATTCGTTCGTATTCGCGGTCGATATTTCGTTCTTTTAACAAGTTCCACACGGTTATCGAAGCGTATCTAACACGGGCCCGATCGTAACTACGAACAGCAAGGTGTAATACTATGGTGCCATTACTGGTACTGGCAATTATGCGCTTCGAGATACGAATGCGGTTTGCACTGTTACGCTATTATAGTAGAAAAAAAAAAAAGAGAGAAAAAAAAAGATAAAAGAAGAAAAGGAAAAGGAAAGGAAAAAAAAATAAACGTCGTTAGTTATGGTGTCGAATTACACTTGGTCAACCAATATAAATCAAAACCGTGCCACGCTTATTGTCGTCACTTTGATTTCCTTATCGATCGCTATGCATCGATAAGTCGTTAACGCTAGTGCACGATCCATGTCTATCGAAGATCGACGTTTATATATATATATATATATATATATATTTTTTTTTTTTTATTATTATTATTAATTCTTCAAACTCATAAGAAAAAATAACGTAATTACGTATTTTCAAATAGATTGATAATTAAAAAGTAAAGGATCGAAATAGTACAAAGCATCGATGTTCTCTTAAGGTGCATGCTTTTATCGATAACGAGGAAGAGGAAATAATCTCTCTCTTTGATGTTGTATCCCTTTAACAAATTCTAGAAAAAATATTATATCTTCATCGTATATATATATATATTGCCAACGCCATCGTACCATACGTACACACGATGCCCGTTCATGCGATTAATCGCAACGGTAAATAATTTGATTAACGACCTGACGACGATGAAAATATGCAGATTACACACTTTATTATTTCTCGTCGACCGTTATCATCACCGCCGTACGATTCAAACACGTATAATACATTTTAGAAGAGTTTCGAATCGATAATGGGTATTAAAAAGGTAAAAAAAAAAAAAAATAAAAAGAAAGAGAAAAAGAAGACGTTACCCTTTTCGAACGTTGTCCAATGTAAAATATTTTGTTTGATCTGATTTGTCATTATTATCATCATCAACGTACTTGTCGACGCACGTCATGGTCCGATAATAAAATGCGAACGGGAGATGGGATTAAAATCCTAAAATCGTAAGATAAAAAAATCTTACGGGAACTCGCGTGAATCGTTATAAATGAAATCCGAAGTGTGTGCGGCACCTGTGTTCGCGTTATCACCCTAGTAGACGCGAGGAGCCCCATTGTTAGATCGATATTAACTACAGAAGAAGCGCGGAAGCTTCGACGATAATTTATCAAGAACCGTGTGCACAGCACAGCACATCCGAGCCGCTTTAAACGCCATGTACCGTTCGATATACCGCATAGTTTCGAACGATGAACCCCCCCGTTCCTCAACGATATTAAATTCATTTATCCGGGAATAGAAATGGAGAAACGGTAGAAGTCAACTTGAAAATATATCTGTTCATATATATGTATGTATGTATGTATGTATGTATACGTACGTTGCTTCGATAACTATTTGTGTCAAAAATATATCATCGGATTGTCGACAAATATTATATTATCGACTTTTTTTTTTTTTTTTGATCCGATCAATATATATTTTCCAAACGTAAATTGTCCGATCGATGTTTCCAAACGTAAAAAAAACCTGGACGACAGTGACGTATCGTTTCTTTTCCTTTTCTCCTTTTATCGTTTTTCTTTTTTTCGATAAATAATAAAATTACTATACGATAAGTGAAAGATAATTTGGGAAGTTTTCATGAGAAATAATGCCTGTTGGTTTTATACGATAAAACGTTATGAGAGAGAGGAGAGAAAAAGGATAAGAGAGAGAGAGAGAGAGAGAGAGAGAGAGAGAGAGAGAGATGTTTCAAGTTTTTAGACAATACAATAAAAAAGAGAGAGAGAGAGAGAGAGAGAGAGAGATAAAGAGAAAAAGAATGAGAGATGAAAGGAGAGAGACATATCCGTGAGATGAGCGATGGTGGTAATGGAGCGGGGCCCCGTTCGTTCGGTCGGTCACATTGCTTACGAGCTACTACCAGTTTGTCGTCGTCGACCTCTCCCTTTCTCTCTCTCTTTCTCTCTCTCTCTCACACACACACACACACACACTTTTATTTCTTTGACCAAGCCAACATCTGTCTTACGCGCGGCGTGCCCTACTACGTTCATGCCTTGCTGCAAACTGCCACGGACTCTCCGCGGTACGCACAACGACCGTAGAAAGGAAAAGAAGAAGAAGAAGAAGAAGAAGAAGAGGAAGAGGTAATAAAAAGAAGAAGGGAAAGAGAAAGAGAAAGAGAAAGAGGATGAGGAGAAGGATGAGGAGTAGGAGGAGGAGGAGGAGGAGGAAGAGAAGGAAGATCGACTTTATGGTGCAAGGTGCACGCTCTTCCCGCCTCGGGAATTTCAGAGAAATTCTTCGAGGAAAAAGTCCAACCAACCAACCACCGCGCGTTCTGCACCGCGAGAGTTACTTCGATCGTCCAAGAACAACTGGGGAAGTGGTCGCCCGAAGGAGAAGAGACGACGACGTCGAGGTACGACTTCAAAATCGTACTTACGATTCGTTTTACCTCCTTCGATATTCGAACGAATTTTCTTTTGTTTTATTTTTTTTTTTTTTTTTTTTTAATAAAACTTTCGACTTTCCAGAAATATTCTTAATCGCGTAAAATGTAAGAGAGAGAGAGAGAGAGAGAGAGGTGTCATTCGTTGGAATAAAATTTTTATATACGATTAAT
>OU964968.1:8273651-8351151 GCA_918808275.2 Dolichovespula sylvestris
AAAAGATTTCTCATCGGAAGGAGGGAGCGGGGGGGAGGGATGATGGAGAAATACGTTGAATGCCACGTTTCCTTCGATCGAGGAATCTCAAATTATACGATTAATTAAATCGATTTAATACTTCGTTCCATAAACTCTTGGATGTGTATATATATATATTTTTTTTTTTTCTTTGTCTTTATCGTCTTCCTTTTTTGTTTCTACTTTTTTATGTTTCTTTTCCTTTCTTTTCTTTTCATTTTCTTTGTAAATCGTAATACATCGTTCAAATAAAACGAGCGATACAACAATCTAGGGGATTCAATATTTTCTCTAGGAATTTACAGCATGACGTCATCCGTCATGCGTATATTCGCGGCTCCGTAACCACACAGATCGATCCATTTGTTTACGGAGGTTGTCTGCTAGTCCTCTTTCGCTTTGGTCCTGTCGGTGTTTTGAGAATAAAGTAACATGCTTTAAATTGTTCCTTTTTATGTAATCATTACGCGTTAATCAACCGTACTGCAATGACGGGAACGGGAGTTAGTATATTTCTTCATAATGCACGTACACGTATTATTAATAATAAGGAGTATTGTTCTCGGCTGTATAATTGCATTTGTCGTTTGACGTTTGTCGCGTCAAAATTTGACAGCGATGATATTCTCGAATCTGTTTGGGAAAAAGACAAAAGATGATAGATACGACCGTTCAATTAATATTTACACGCGTATTATTAAGTTTTACGTGCAAGTTAATTTTTTTTCTTCCTTTTCTTTTCCTTTTTTATTTATTTATTTATTATTTTTTTTTGTTCTGTAATAACAGAAACATCAAAATCATATTTTGTCTTACCCATTGCCAGAATTTCTTCTTTCGTAACTGTCATACTTTCCGGTGATATATTAGACGCTAATAAAGTACAATTCTTTTATTCAGGATAATGTCGCAGAATTAGGAGAGATAGAAAATGTCAGAGTTGTCGTTCGTGTTCGGCCATTAAATGGAAAGGAGTTGGACGGACACTGCAAAAATATTATACAAGTGGACGCATTGAACAGTGAAATAACTATAGAAAATCCGAATGCACTTCAAGGCGAACCGCCGAAAGTTTTCTCCTTCGATGCTGTCTTTGACACAGATTCGACCCAGGTTGACATTTATAATGAAACCGCAAGACCCATCGTTGATAAAGTCTTACAAGGATATAATGGGACTATACTTGCTTATGGTCAAACTGGTACCGGTAAAACTTATACTATGTCAGGTGCAAAAACTCCTCCTCAGCTTAGAGGCGTTATCCCAAATACCTTCGCGCATATATTCGGACACATAGCTAAGGCAGACGAGAATCAGAAGTAAGTTAAATCTTATAAATGTCCACGCTTGCAATAGTATTTAATATA
Organism: Dolichovespula sylvestris; assembly: GCA_918808275.2. Lineage (NCBI taxonomy): Eukaryota > Metazoa > Arthropoda > Insecta > Hymenoptera > Vespidae > Dolichovespula > Dolichovespula sylvestris. The sequence continues at coordinate 8,275,040 of OU964968.1, forward strand.
TTACAGTATCGTTATTTATAGGTTCCTTGTGCGTGCGACATATTTGGAAATTTATAACGAAGAAGTAAGAGATCTTCTCGGTAAGGATCAAACCAGTCGTTTGGAGGTCAAGGAGCGACCGGACATTGGAGTGTTTGTGAAGGATCTTAGTGGTTATGTCGTAAATAATGCGGATGATTTAGATCGTATCATGTCGCTTGGCAATAAAAATCGTAAGTTTGATGATTTGTCCCTTAAGTGAAAGATGAAACATTGAAATATGAATGAAAGATAACAACAGGATGGATATATTTTTCTTTGCAGGCGTTGTAGGAGCAACCGCCATGAATGCCTCTAGCTCTAGATCTCATGCTATATTTACAATAACAGTCGAATCTAGTCAACTTGGGGAGGATGGAGAACAACATGTTAAAATGGGAAAACTTCATTTAGTTGATTTAGCTGTATGTAACATTCATGATTGATCTAATATCTTGTTAAAAATAAAATATATATATATATATACTATAACATGAATATATTGTAGGGTTCTGAAAGACAAAGTAAAACAAAAGCGAGCGGAGTAAGACTTAGAGAAGCTACCAAAATTAATTTATCATTGTCAACACTGGGTAATGTAATATCTGCTCTTGTTGATGGGCAAAGCTCTCATGTGCCTTACAGAAATTCAAAACTGACAAGATTGCTTCAGGACTCCTTGGGTGGTAATTCCAAAACATTGATGGTACGTATTTATTAATCGTTTCGCTTGAAATAAAGAAAAAATAAAGAAAAATTAACAAAAAACAAAACAAAAAAGAAACGCATATAACATTTATACTACGTGAGAATCTAATTCTGTGATTCTTTAAGTGTGCGAATGTAAGCCCGGCTGATATAAATTATGATGAAACGATAAGCACGCTACGTTACGCCAATCGTGCCAAGAATATAAAGAATAGAGCGAGAATAAATGAGGATCCTAAGGATGCTTTGCTTCGTCAATTTCAAGTTGAGATTGAACAATTGCGCAAGCAACTTGAAGAAAATGGAACAGAAATATCGGGAACGGAATCTGAAACGGAAGATTCGGAAGACACGGGAGAACCACGGCGTGAAAAGAAGGCAAGACACAGGAGGAGTCAAATGTTAACGATGGAGGAATTAGATGACAGAGATGTAAATACAGAAAAGATAGACAAGGCGGAGAGAGATGACAAAAGTCCGGACGATAAAGACGTTATTGAATTAAAAAGGACACAGTGAGTATAGAGAAACAAAAAAGAAGCGTAGAACAATGTGTACCACCAGCTGACGAAAATTTCTATTTTTGTTTTTCTTTTCTTTTCTTTTTTTTTTTTTTTTTAGAACCGAAAAGGAAGCGTTAAGAGAAAAAATGCAGAATTTACAAAATAAGATATTGGTCGGGGGTGAAAATTTATTAGAAAAGGCTGAAGCTCAGGAACAATTGTTAGCTGCTGCGGCTATCGAACTTGATCAACGTAAAAGTCGAGAGGAACAATTGAAGAAGGCTATAGAGGAGAAGGAAGCAGAACGTATCGATATAGAGGAAAAGTATTCATCTTTACAGGAGGAGGCGGCTGGGAAAACTAAAAAATTAGCTAGGGTTTATACTATGCTGATGTCGGTTAAAGCCGAACTGTCCGATTTGCAACAGGAACACCAAAGAGAAATGGAAGGTCTTTTAGAAGGTGTTAGAGGTATTGGAAGGGAATTACAACTTCAAGAATTAATTGTGAATAACTATATACCTTTGCAGTATCAAGTATGTATATATAATGTTACAAGCACTAAATATATATATATATATGTATGTATATATATGTATGTATGTATATATATAATATATATATATATAATGATTGAAAGGTTTAAGTAATTATTATAGTGAATTGTTTTTATATTGTCGCAGACTATGATCGAAAGATATGTTCATTGGAATGATGATATCGGCGAATGGCAATTAAAGTGTGTTGCATACACTGGTAATAATATGCGAAAAGCACAAGTAATACCACCTATTGGAAATAACAAAGATGTAAGTTGTTAAACGTTAATATCTCTTATTAGTATTGTTTCTGATGTTTTATCTAATTTCTTTTTTTCTTTTTTTTTTTCCCTTTTTAATTTCTATTTCTATAGCAAATTCAACCTGATATGTCGAACATATATCTTATGTATAATACAAGAACAGATAGTACGTTTATACAACCGAAAAAGGTAAGAAGTCGCTCAGGTGTACCACGACCAACTACAGCTCATCGACGTACACCACACTAAAGGAATATTAGGTTGTGAAATAATAATAATAATATTTCAAATCTTTTACTTAGCCTTTTTTAAAATAACTTTTTCTTTTTTTTTTGTAATAAGTAGCAGTGATTTTATTTATTTATTTTTTATTAAATGTGATAATTTCTAATGTCGACTTATGCAGATCGTAGGCACATATATACGTGAGGTGGCTTATCAACTTAATCGAAGGTATTGATATATAGGATTACATAAAAAATGAGTCACCTCAATTGTGTGTGCTTCATGCAATAGTACGGTGATATTCTTATGTATTATTATTATTATACTTTTCTTCAAATTATTTTTGAAGATTCTTTTTATCAGATTTATTGATATGCATAATGAATATTTTTTTTTTTTTTTTTTTAATATTCTTTTACAAATTAACATTGAAATTTTTTATTAGAATACGGATATTAACGATCGGACTCATCCTAATATTGTTCCTTGTTATTTCTATAAAAATTTTTCCAATTTTAATTAAACTTTTTTAAAATTTTTTGTATGTACATCAATTGTAAGTATAAAATTGTTACATATTTCTTCTGTGATGCAATCTACATTGCAAGATGCAGACCAAATAATGAAACGTAAATGAGTACTGAATTCAATATATACAATATCTTTCCCATTTATTATAGTATTTGACACAGATAATTTCCAAAGGAAAAATAATTATAGAGAAGAAAAGTTATGTACCATACAGTACCTGTGTTATTAGAAATAAAAATTAAAATATCATGCCTCAAAGGCAAGTAGGATATTTGATGCATGTCAAGATATTTAAGAACAGCTAAAAAATTTATTACATGTTTTTACATTACCATCATATAGAGATTTTGATAAACAACACGTTTAGATAAAAGTTTGCGTGTATGTGAAAAATACTCTGAAACATATTAATCCCACGATACCAAGGTGTCGTTGTAAACTTGGTATAGATTCTCATTAATTTATTAATTTAATGTGTAAAGCTGTCTCTTGTCCCTGTGTCTTAATCAATCAATGTTCATCTCTGTCTCTTAGTATAGCATATCGTATAAAACCATTGGATAAAAATAATAGAATTATAGCAATGGGTCTAACCAAGTGATATATATTTTTGATCGAACAAAAAGAAATATACGCGACAGATATAAAAAGAAAAAAAAAAAAAAGAGAGAAAAAAAAAGTTATTGAGCCATTCAATTATAGAACCTGAACTTTCAATGCGTTAAGACACTAACTAGATTTATTCTTACGTACTTTTTATGCTCTTTAAATCTTTTGTAGTTACTTATGATGCATTTATTAAGTACTGTGATAAAGAAACGCTTATATTATTTTGAACGTTTTTTCTGCACTTTATTTACAAGTATTATAAGAATCACGATAATTAGACTTTAATAATTATAATTGTCTGCGTATGCTGCCTTTGTATTTATTATTTGAAAAATAAAATTTAATGATGACAAACAAATATATATATATATATATGTGTGTAGATACATATATATATATAATACATATATACATAATTTTTTTTTATAAAGCCACTCGCAATAAAACAGTATCAATTGAAAAGACAAAAAAAATTATATAATTATGTTACCAGTATTCTAAATATCTGTTGCCTGTATTGCTTGATCCACCGTTTTATATGATAACGATGATATTTTCTTGCTAGTATAACACTATAAGGATCTCTAGGATCGCTACCTCTTAAGTCGATGTGATGAGCACCTTCTGGAATGATAACAGCGGTCGCGGTAGAAGACAAATTCCATAGCACGCCGCCACCTGACCACGGATCCAATAATCCGTTGCTAAATAAAAAGCGATTAATTTCTTGTACAACAGATTGAGTTACACTATTGATCTATTAAATTTACCTGAAGACAATATTGGTTGCAGTTGAAAGATCTTTACAACCGTATTCTTTGCAAACCATGTTTGGATAAGAATGTACACCGCATCTTTTTAAACAATCCTCGCTTATCTTCTTAATATCCCAAGGCTCGTTTCGAAACATGTCATTCACACCGTCGCTGCAGATAGTTATCAATATTTCGCTACATGCTTGATAATTCCAAGCGGCTGTGCCTAAGTTTCCCGAAGCGTCTTCTGTGTCCGTGCAATTCGTTTGGCCGGTGTAATTTGTGAAAATATTTAACGCCTTGTACAATGCCGTTAACAGCGGTTTTCCCGTTAGAGTCTTGTTCGTTAAATGACTACAGAAAACCTGAGAGAAGAAGGTAGAAACGAAGATTAATATATCGTCCGTCCCTTATATTTCTATATATATCGGATCACTCTAGTCATTGCCGATGTCAGAAATATCTCTTCTTACTTTAACAGGATTGGGAGGTAGTGGAACTATAAAGTCAGTTTCATAAGGATAATTGACCATAGCGATGGTCCCATAAACGTCTTCCAAGAAACCCAGTAATTCTTCAACGTGTGTTGAATTTTTAAGCGGATGACACAGTTTCCAATTTTCTGACAACCACTTTTTGCCCTCGTCTGTTAATAAAAAACAGAAAGCTGCGTGTAAAGTAATTTCGTTCGTCTCGAAGAATGAACGAAAGAAAAGAAAAGAAAAGAAAAGAAAAAAGGAAATATATCTTTACGAGCTTACCGTTCGACGTGATATTCGTTATGACGTTCCATGATCTTCGTATTAATTTCGGACACGTGTCGTGTGCCACACGATAGCTAGACGTGGCTATACGTGCGAAAGATTCGCAAGAGGACACACCGGTAAATTGCAAGATCGGAGCTGATGCTGCGATGGCTCTGTAAATAAATAAATAAATAAATAAATAAATAAATAAATAAATACGTAACATTATACGCGACCGACGTGACTAAGAGATCTTTCGTAAATCCTGAAATAACGAATAACATTTGAAAGTGAAACGCCTTACGACGGAAATTACAATAAGAGACTTTTACTTTGTCGTCGATACGATAATATAAACGAAACGCAATCCCTACGGTTACGGAATTAAATCGTTTCACCGTGTAAATGAATTATCTCTGTTTTTGGGTTTTACATAGATGACGACGACGACGACGACGACGACGTTTCAGAAAAATCTCCGTCTAAAAAATAAACATATTCGATATTATTTTGTTGTTTCTTCGACGACACGCACCCTTGAACGATGTGGGGATATTTCATACGCATCCATGCACTAAGCATGCCGCCGTAAGAACCACCGAAAACTATAACCGGACTGAGCTTTCTAATATCACTCGATCTCAAATATTCGATCAGATCGACGTAATCGGCAATGGCCTGTTGCGACGTCAGATATCCCGAATGTGCCGGATCAATCAAGGATTTATTTCCGAATGGCATTGACTCCCCGTAATAACGATGCTCGGCAAATATTACCGTGGCACCGAATTCGGGTGCTATTTCCCACATGAAGCCCTAAAAGAAAAAAAGAAGGAGGGAGAAAGAGAAAATAACAATCGAGATACAACGAGAGATATAAGATATAAGATATAATTACGGTATTTTCGGCGAATACTTCAATGTTACCTTCGTTTCCCGTGTAAAAGAAAATAGGTGCATTGTTCTCCTGTCGCCATGTATCGTTCACGAGATATCTGATATTAAATTTATCTTTCACGGCAAAACTGAAATGATCTACCTGCGAAACGTATGAAAAAAAAACGAATATATATATATATATATATATATATATATATACGTATTTATTTATTTATTTTTTTGTTCGTTAAAAATACACCTCCAATAATTTATCTGCATACGGGATATGTAATCGATGGATTGATTATCACTTACCGGTACTTCGAACGTCTTAATCTCGTATTTATATTTCGCGCCATTTTCATTAATATTACGTCCTTTTCTCATTTGCGCTATGCGAAATCGACTCGATAATTTTAACTGTAACGTCGATGGCGATAGGAAAAATATTATCAGGGAAAATATTGGGATCCATTTTTCCCTCATTTTCGACAGTCGTTGTTCACGATGCAACTTGGAATGCGACCGATGAGATGAGATACGAGCTTATATTATAAATTGCATGAGTCTCACTTGCATACTACACTGGTGGTATGTATCTTCGTTCACGCACCGTTCGTAAATAACTGAAAATTATACTGTACGATATTGAGGAAAAGTGAACTTTGTATGTTAAGTATCTAACGGTCAACCATTGATATTAATTATCTCTAGATATATGTATATATTTTTTTCACGTTTCTTATAATTAAATCAAGGAAAATAAATGTAATAAAAGTTGTGCAGTCGTTTCAGCGCCATCTGTAGTAAGGGCGGTCGAAGGTTATCGAACAATCGACGACCTAATGTACTCATCGATATGTACGCATTAGAAGAACGCGAATCCGATGTTATAAAATAAATGCGATAAATGAAATGATTTCTTTTTTTTTTTTTCGTTTTTCGTTTCAACAATTATATTTGTATATATATATATATATGTACACATACATATACATATATATTTGACAAATGTGATAGAGATTAAATTATACCGAATATGTAGCATCATAATAAATAAATGCAAAATCAAATTTACAATTACAATCGTATGGGTCGACATATATATATATATATAAAATTTTTCAAATGGTTTCAACCATTGAAATGGTTAAATAATAAAACGATGTATTATTATTCCCAACGTAAAAAAATAATCTGTGGCCCTGAAAAGGGCCGATTGAACGAGCAAATTTTCTTCCCCTCCTTCCTTCCTTTAACCTCCAAATCCGTAAAGAGTTCTGCCTTGTCTTTTCAAAGCATAAACGACGTCCATGGCGGTGACGGTTTTTCTTTTGGCGTGTTCGGTATACGTAACGGCATCGCGGATGACGTTTTCAAGGAAAACTTTGAGAACTCCGCGTGTCTCCTCGTATATCAGACCGGAGATACGTTTAACGCCACCACGTCGAGCCAATCGACGAATAGCTGGTTTTGTAATACCTTGAATGTTATCACGCAAAACCTTTCTATGACGCTTTGCTCCTCCCTTTCCCAATCCTTTTCCTCCCTTACCGCGACCAGTCATGATCAATTGATTTTTTTTTTCTCGTTCGAAAAGAAACACCCGTAAACTACGGAAAAAACAGAATCACGCAATACCAAAGCTCACGACTCGAATACGTCGTCGGCTAGTGGACGCAGGTATTTATAGACGTGGTTCACACTATACCCCCACCGCTCTACTCTGAACCAATCGGAATTAAGACGCATAAGAGATGGGGGGATTTGTACGTATATATATAGAGAGACAATACCGGCCACGGCATTATATTCCTTCTTTGCGCCTTCGTTCGCGTTGACGTAGTACCTAACCGTCTTCTTTCTCTCGATTTCTATTTCGTACATTTCCCGAATTTTTTTCGAGAAGAGATGGCACGTACCAAACAGACCGCTCGTAAATCGACTGGTGGAAAAGCTCCACGAAAACAATTGGCGACTAAAGCTGCTCGTAAAAGTGCACCCGCCACCGGAGGAGTTAAAAAACCTCATCGTTATCGTCCGGGCACCGTCGCATTACGTGAAATACGTAGATATCAAAAAAGTACCGAATTATTGATCCGAAAGTTACCATTCCAACGGCTCGTTCGTGAGATAGCGCAAGACTTTAAAACGGATCTTCGTTTTCAAAGCTCTGCCGTAATGGCCCTGCAAGAGGCCAGCGAGGCTTATCTCGTTGGTTTATTCGAAGATACCAATCTTTGTGCCATTCATGCAAAACGCGTTACGATAATGCCTAAGGATATTCAATTGGCTAGAAGAATTCGAGGCGAGAGAGCTTAAATAACAAATTTCTCCGCCATTATACTATTACTATCGCTAACTCCCTTCGAAAACAAAAACGGCCCTTATTAGGGCCCAAATCAATTGAATTACATAGGAAGAATCTTGCGTTGATTTTACTCGTTTACGAAAAAAAAAAAAAAAAGAAAGGAAAAGAAATCATTCCTCGAATCTTAAATTAACTGTTAGATATCGCATAGTAATAATTAAATAAATAATATTGCGGATTCAATATAACGAGATACAAGTATTAGAATTTATTTATTTTTTTTGAGATATTAAATTTTTGTCAGTCTCTACAACACGTAATTTTATAGATCGTAGATGTTCGAAAGATTCGTATAATTAATTTACAGGATAAATCCGTAGGATTAAGAACATTTATCGATAAAAACGTACGTAATTCTAACCTCTTTAGATATACGATACGTAAGTAATAGTATGTAAAGCTCGATAAAAACGATCTTTTATTACGGTCTTTAAAGAAATGCAAGAAATGTATGTTGTTTATTTGATAAAACAAAAAAGTAGACTTTCCTTTTATACGACGTATATTATTTATCTTTTATTTATGTAATACGCGACTAACGTAACCATTTCCCGCCAAATTGATATCGTTACGCGCGATGTAAAAAGTTTAGAATATAAAAGAGATTAGAATTAAAAGAGCGTCGATAATGCATAAACAAAGCTACATAAAATAATTACGATCGTTATTTGATATTATATATATAAAAAAAATAAAATAAAATAAAAAAGAATAAATAAATAAATAATAATCGACAAATTCGGCAAAACATTAATAAATCTTTCGCCTTCGTTGTTAATTTAAAAATCTATATTTTGCGATATATAAAATTCTAATTCAAGAAGAACACGAAGTATAAGTATCGGGGAATAATAATAAATACATGGTCACATAAAGATGGTCATTACAAAACAAAGAGATGAAGCGAACGTAAACCTAACCTCAATTATATCATAAAATCCTATAGCAATAAAGCAATTAAATTTAAATCCTAATACCTATCGTCGTAAAAAAAAGGTATGCGCTTAATACTTTCTCAGTTACTCGTGTTACACACTCTGTATTATCACCTATTATATACAAACAAAACAAAAATATTTTACTAATGGATTAGTAACTTAATTTTATAACACGTTCGAAACAAAAGTGATAAAGTATGAATCTTTAAACCAACGACGATCTTGTAAACGTAAACACAAGTGAGTTTATTTATTTGTACAAATTGTTACATTGCATTGCCAATTAATAGGTAAACTTGCTCTTATCGATCATTGATATTCATCGATATTTTATAATATTCAAGCTGGCCTCTCTGAACGATTGCAACATGAGATATCAATTTGTTATATTTCTTATCTTTGCCAACGTTAAGATGAAGTTAGTTTCTTTTCTTATCTCGAACAATATTTCCTGCCAATTTCAACGCTTCCTCCTTGATATACTCTGTAAAAATAGTGTCAAGTAAATACGATATCTGAACACGCTAACTGGATCAGTAAAAATTTAATCTCTTTTCATAAAAGCCCGTTAATATGACCAAGTTGAATTTGAAGAGTAGCTCATTCTAGAACTTAACATTATCTCTCAGATATCTAAGATACGTTGGCTTGGTTTAAAATACTTTTCGGTTTTCTACGTAAAAATATAAAATACATTTTTCATTTTACAGACAATCTCTTAATTATATCACAAAATTTTGTACCTTTCCGAGCAAAGAACTGTATCAGATATCTTTTGCATTGTCCCAAGGAACTGCAAGAGATATAAAAAAAACAAAAAAATCAAAAGAATCATTCAATATTATAGCAAACAACGATTAATAAATAATGACATGTATTGATAATATAAATAATTTAAAGATAGTACTAGTATACATTTAAGTATAAAAATATGAAGCTTCCTAACTTCTCTTGTTATTTTATTTCATTCTTATTTTTTACTTCATCTTTCTATCTCGTGTTCTTTTCCTTCGTTATTATTTTTTTCTTTTTCTAACAATATAAAAGTAATTTTTCTTTTATAGATAGCCTCAATAATCCTGCTTATTCTAAGCTGATAAAACGAATAAAAGAAATCATAAGACAGATTTCAAAACTTGTATATGTATTCTTATCGGTTCTTTCTTTTGTGTTTCTCTCTCTCTCTCTCTCTCTCTTTTTTTTTATAGATCAATTGAGTAGGTGAGAAGAGACATACGTTCCAATCATCTCACCTATTCATTGTACTTATAGACAAAGATCTATTTATCAATAGATATGTATACCGTATTTATGATAATTATTTTTCTACAGTTAATCAAGAATTCCACCCACAATTTGAAATTTTGTTCGTTGTGTGTTATATATATAATATATCCATACTGTTACGGCCGTCGACCAATAACCTGTTAGAATTTCTTTGATCTACGATGATTGGTCCTCCGTCTTTTATATACTTGTCGACGAGGCACGTAATACTTAAAATTTGACGAACCGTCAAAGGCGATTATTGTCGTTAAAAAAAGAAATTTTGTGCGTTATAAATCCGATTATTTTTAAGTTCCGCGTTAAGCATTTTCATTCCAAAATGCCATTGAAAGTAACGTCCAAAGTAGTGAAAAGTCCAAGGATTGTAAAGAAAACCGATAAGAAAAGAAAACGAAAAAGGAAGGAAAGTTACGCATTTTACATTTATAAAGTATTGAAACAAGTACACCCAGACACCGGGATATCCAGTAGGGCAATGAGCATAATGAACAGTTTCGTAATCGATATATTTGAAAGATTGGCTTCGGAATCGGCAAAATTGGCGCTTCATAATAAAAGATCTACGATTAGCTCTCGAGAAATTCAAACCGCTGTACGTTTATTAATTCCTGGCGAACTTGCCAAGCACGCTGTTAGTGAGGGAACAAAAGCCGTTACCAAATATACCAATACCAGTTAAAATAAAGAAAACGAGAGAGAAAGATTTACAAAAAAAAAAATGGCCCTTTTAAGGGCCCACCAAAAATTTAATGCGCTGATGATTTTTCTTGGATATATATATATAAAATCGTTTAATATTAATTATACACATTTCACGAGAGAATAAAATTTATGTACTTGCTATGTTATTTATGTCGTTTTATTGTATCGAAGAATGGCGACTATGATGATTGAAATTGTATAAATAATTTTTCAATATCCAATATCTCGACATATTCGTGCGAAATAAAGTTAATCGTTTGGGAAAAGTAGCCAGGAGAATAAGAAAAGCAGGTATGCAACGATTTATACATAAAACGTATGTATGTATGTACGTCTTTGTAAAATATTTTTCTAATTTTCGTTCTTATTAAATCGATCAATTTATTGATAGATTTCGGTTTTACTTGAAATCAATGTGTATACACACACACACACACACACATATATATATATATACGTATGAAAAAGATAAAATCTCATACATAAAGGTCATGATTAATGTTATTATACGGAAACGATAAACGAGGAATAAGTATAGCGAACGCAAAAGAAAAAAAAACAAAGAGAAGAATAGCAATGTAATCAACAAAGTATTTTTTTTTTTATCAATATCATTGTGTCATATTAACATTAAATATGTGAAATGTAAATAATGTGTTTAACATTACTGTAATATTACATTTAATTGAAAGCATATCAAACGTTATATTACATTTTTGCCGTACGTAATATTTTATATATATATATATATATATATATTTTTATGAGAAAATAAAGACGGTTATTTTATTTTTTTAAAGAAAGCATTGCAGATGAACAAGCCTTTCTTTTTGTATGTTCATGTATATTTATATATATATATATTATTTTTTCTATATTAGGCTAACGATTACATAGTTACGGCCCTGAAGTCTAGTCGATCTACGTGCCATCTAGCGGTGGAACTTTGTTCTAATATTAAACATATGGTGTATTTTTTTATGTAATGTATCTATATATGTATACATTAATTTATTCAGAATTTTATTTATAATAATTCATAATAATTCATATATAATAATTCACAATATACACAGCATACGAAGTAAACGATTTTGTTATTAGAAAATATCGTGCATTATAGAATAATATATGTATAGATATTTCGTAAATGAATTAATAACGGCGCAAAGATGAGTTGTCAAAAGGGAAATGCAAATCGATCTAGGCCTCAAAAATACAAAAATCAAACTGCCTTCAAGAATGATTTACATGATACCTCTCATAGAACAAAGTTTATCAATAACATCGAGGTAGCCAATGTGTGCGAAAGATGTAAGAAAATAATCGAGTGGAAGATCAAATACAAGAAATATAAACCTCTTAAAGCACCAGCTAAATGCACCAAGTGCGAACAGAAAAATATAAAACATGCTTATCATATTATGTGCCTGTCCTGTGCAAAGAATCATCAAGTTTGTCCTAAGTGTGGTGAAAAGCGTGAAATAATTGAGGCTAAACCAAGCAGAGAAGAAAGTATAAAATTAGATGCAGAACTACAGACATTGTTGAAAAAGTTACCGGAAAGGAAACGTAGAACATTTATAAGATATATGAATCGTAATTGTAAGTTTGATATATATATTTCAATATTTAAAAATTATACGTATGATTATATTCTATATATATTTTTTATTTAGGTAACTCAAAGAAATCTAATCCTAAAAGTAATAGTAATGAGAAAGAAGACTTAGAAGAAAGTGATGCAGACGAAGAGAACGATAAGAGTACAGAAAAATTATCTTTAAATAAAGAAAATATATTGGAGCAATTGAAAGCTTTAGTAATTAAGGAAGGAAAGGATGACGATTTTAACGATGATTTTAGCGATGATTCAGAAAATGATTCAGATTCTATTATGTAAATATTTTGTACGCAAAATATATTTTTTTTGATTATAAATTGTTATACTCCAAATTAATATGTTCCATTTGTATTTTATTAATGTGTCATTACTAATCACATAATTGTAATGCTATATTATTTTTACAACACAATTGTTGTGATAATATTGATTGATAAATGACAATAACGTCTGTGAATATAGTTATATATTAAATGTATACTAGATTCAACTAATTTCATTATAGTCCTTATATGATTTACTATAATGTATCATTATATGTAAATTTTTTATTTTAATTTTTGAGAACTTTTATGAGTTTTATATATCCTTTTACATTGCGTTTTTTAATCTAGAAAATGGAAGACGTAGAAAATAAACCAAAAGTTGATTGTCTAACCAAAGGTATATATAAGCGAAATGTTTATAAATTTGTAACAATAATTTCATAATATTTTTTGTTATGCCGATATAATTAAAACGAATGTTTTAACTTAGGGCCTGGACCAGTTTATAAATTACCAACATTGGTTGGATATGTTGGACATGATCCATCTAAACATAGGGGTCCAGCATACAGTATACGCTTTCGTGTAGGATTAGGTGATACAACTGTTGGTCCTGGTCCACGCTATAACATCAATAAATTAACAAAATTTGGATTAGATAAATCACCAGCATACACGATAGCCGTTAGATATCCTGATACAAGTAAAAATATGAACTTTATTATTTTGCGAATATATATGTTTTGTAACTATAAGATTTAATGAAACATTAAATTCTACAACTAACCATTTGTATTCTTTTTTTAGTTTTGGACTTAGGACCAGGACCTGGCGCATATGCACCAGAACAATGTCTCCCAATGAATCACAGTCGTAGAGCTCCTGCGTATACCATAAAATCAAAAGGTCAAGCATTACAAATTCTTGAAGGTCCTGGGCCAAATGCTTACACAATACCAACATGTATAGGCCCAAAAATACCAGATAAGAGAACGCAAGCTGCTTATACCATGTGCGTAAATTTTATTATTAATTTAATAATAATTTATTAAATTGAATTCGGTAAATAATATATTACTCATTCAAATATTTTTTATTTTCCAGCGGCGCCTATTATGAACCGCCGTCAGAGTCTTTAGGTCCAGGTCCAGCGGCTTACGCGGATCTTAATCAAAATGTTATAAAGAAACGCAATCCGGCATATAGTCTTAAATGGCGTCACGATCTTTCTGAAGGATATCTTAGTCCAGGACCTCGTTATAATCCTAAGTATAATACTGGAAGACGTGCTCCAAAATACTCGTTTGGCGTCAAACATAGTATATGTGCAGGAAATCCCATTACGAGCTTAGATGAAGATTGATTGGGGGAAAAAATATGCACGCGTTGCATTATCAAGCCTTTGTAAAAATTGTACAACAACTTTATATATATATATATATATATCAATATCTTATTTAATAAATGTGTAGTCTTCAATCATATATATATATTCCTATTTAACTATATGAACATATATATTTTCAAACATTATACACATATATACAAATGTACGTATGTATGTATAAAAATTGATACGTTGTATCGAACTATCAATTGTTTCCTTTCTCGTCTGATCAAAATGGAGTTGACGTAAAAATTACAATACATTTTATTTTTCTATAAATACAAAATTTCCTGTCAGATATCTAAATTTATAAAAATTTTATTACAATGCCTCCTAAAGCAGCCAAAACCGCTGGTGGCGGCGGTGATACAATAAAACCTAAGGCGATAACGGACGCAGCCTTGTGCGGGATACCCTGTAAGAATTCAATTTGAATATAATATTTTATTTCTATTCTGAAGGTCATAACGATTACTAATTTTGTGATTGAAAAGCCCCAGGACCAAAGTACAAATTGAAAACGCTCGTTGGTCACATAGATCATTGTATTTCGAAGTATCGAAATCCAGCATACACGTTTGGGATGAGACAATTACCCGAGTACCCATGTAAAAGTCCTGGACCAAAATATTTTCTTCCAGAAGTAAAACTACATGGTTTTACTCATGGACTCTTGTTAAAGACCATAGGTAATTAATCTCACAGAGATTAGAGTTTCTTTGATATTACAATTCCTTATTTTGTTATTATAGATAAAAGATGTGCTCCCGGTCCGAAATATCTTTTACCAAGTCCACCAAGCGGTCCTATGTATTCTCTAAAATGGCGTACCAAATACAGAGGTGATTGCGTATCACCTGGACCTTACTCTATAAAGACCATCTTTTCTGGACCGAGCTTTACCATGTAAGACTTTAATACGTTTACTATTGTCTTATCGATCATTTATTCTATATTATTTTATTTTAACAGGGGACATCGTTATCCTGATCTTAAATGTATTGGCGGACCAGGACCTTCTAGCAGATATGCATTGGATGTGATCAAACCAAGATCACCAATGTTTAGTTTAGGTTTACCTCATCCCGAGAAAGATATCTGTAAAAGTCCAGGACCTAAATATGATCCCAAACTGTTAGATCTATCGCCGAAGTATTCTTTTGGAATGAAGCATAGTGTCTGTGCACCACCGTACATCGTCGAGTGTGACGACAAATGTTAAACGTCAAATTTATCGATCCAAGAATTTTAGAAAATTTTTCACTTATTTCTGTTCAATAGAAGAACGCCGTTAATGATATTATAAGGTTGGATATTGATCTTCATAATGGTGATATTATTTATTGAAATTTTTGACTTTATTGATGGTAGTTTGGACTCCATATGATGTGTAATAAAAAAAGTAAAGAACTTTATATTGTAGAAATGGCTGCATATTTTAAAGGGTTTCAAAGATTTTTTTCAATCTGATTTTGACTAACCATTCATTTATTTACATTTTACATTGCTAATCATACTTCCATAGATGAATAGTGTAGATTAGATATAATTCTGATATAATTAGTTAGAGAAACGCTCTGAAAGATATATTTTTTTTTTTTTTTTATTATTCTTATATATTCTAACTGATACTTATTTATTATAATTTATCATTTCGGACATATTCATCGTTAATTGAATAATAAAACGAATAATAGGTATCATTGAATTTCAAAATTTGAACTCGTAAGATTATATATCGATCTATGTAGTACTAGATGGCGCCGATGGTCATATGCCGTAAAATAATTTTTGGTTATATCTTTACTATCAATCTTATGCCACCGAGTGTTTTCTTCTTAGTATATAACTTATTATTTTGCCGTAACAGAGAAAAATATATGTTTCGGTATTAATTTTAGTATGAAAACTTGAACATATTTGTCGATATATTAAATAATTGTATATTCCTTAAATAGAATATTGCAAATATGTCATTAACATCTCGTAAGTTTTGTTTTTATCAAGAATAATCGTAATATTCTACTGATGTTTACGTAAATTTTATTGGTTATGTCTTATATATGGATTATAACGTTTGAGATATTTTTAGGATTACTATTACAATCTTCGCATCGTTTAAGATGGCAAAAACAACATAGTACTTTGGCGAATGTATTTCCGAAGGATATAGTAGATGAACAATTTCATAATTTTCGTACAATAGAATCAAATCCTGTTAATCATAATGAAAAACATTTAAATAGAATATATACAATACCAAGCGATATATTCAAGACACTTTATCAAAATATTGGAATTCCAAAAAACTTTCTAACTCTGTCTACTGCTTTCAACGAATGTTCTCTATTAATTAGAAATCCTGCATTAGAAGTAATATCGTATCTTGAACAAGCAGATTATAATAGACCTATAAACAAATATGTATTATGTATCCTTTCATTAATCTTTTACTTTACAAAGCATTCTCTCTGATTTATTTATTTATTTTTTGATTTAATGATGACATTTCTTTAACCGTACATATAGATGGAAAATTTGGTACAGGAAAATCGATAACATTAACGCACATATTACATTATGCTTTTGTAAAGCAGATGATAATAGTACATGTGCCTTCTCGTATGTAAAATTATCATAATAATTATTTCACGTTTTATATTGTTCATATTATTTCATATCTATTAAGTCATATCTGTTTTATAAAATTTAGCCAACATTTGGTTTCGATTTCCAAAAGAAATTTCGAATTACTATAAAAGTCCAGATATCATAGACTTACCAATTGATGCAGGGAAATGGTTATTATATTTTAAAAATCAGAATATTGATCTTTTATCAAAACTTGATGTAAGTATTTACAAATGTTCATTTACAGAAATTTTATAATAATAAAAGTCATGTTATAGTTTAGAATATCTAGAGATTATCAATGGAATATAAGAGAGAAAGCATCTACTGGTACTTCATTGTTAGAAATGATAGATTTCGGTATAAACAGAGTAAGATATGCGTCAGGCGTAATAGATGCATTATTGATGGAATTAAAAGAAGCTAGCATTGCAGGAAAGTGTAGAGTTTTAGCAGCTATAGATGGTTACAACGCATTTTGGTCAGATCATACAGGAATACGCAATGACGATAAAGTATTTGTCAATCCTAGACAAATATCATTAACTTTGTCATTTCTAAATTTTATAAAATCTGATTGGTGCAATGGAGCTGCTGTTTTAACATTAGATTCTAAAATGTGCAAGGTAATAATATGGAATAAAATAGAATTGAAAAAGTTGAATTTCTATTTGCGAAGTATGATAAAACAATTCTCTATGACTTCAATGTGCCTATGCTGTAACGTTGATAACTAATGATTGTATTATCATGATTGCCTTTAGGATAGAAGGGAATATGACCATCCTAGATACTTGCTTGGTAAGGATGGCTTTGAATGTTTAGATCCTTTTGTACCTATTTTATTAGAAAATTACACCAAAGCTGAATTTGAATCTGTAATGGAATATTACAAGGAGCGAAAATGGATTAGGGATATCAATGAAGATGGATTGACAGAAATATGGGCATTGAGTATTGGTCATCCACTCGAAATAAGGCAGATTTGTAAATCTTTATAAAAATATTTTAAATAAAGTAAAACGAAGAATTTGTTCGTTTTATGTTAATCTAATGAAACCTTTTTGGTGTAATTAAATTGTATATATTTATTGTATATATTTTTATTTTTTTAATTTTGGGTAAAATGTAAAGAAATAGAAAACGATTAACATCGAACTACTTTATTGATTAATAGATTACAATCCAGAAATTCTGGAACGAACAATTTTCGAAATATTACATTTCTACATTAATATATATATATTAAATAAAAGTACACAGAATTATTGATTATTAAAGTTGGAATGTTATTATAATATTGAAGGATATATAAGTTTATACTTATATAATGTTTCCATTAAGTTTTAAGTTTTTTTTTTTTAATAAGATATAGTCAAAATGGATTGCATTAATGGCGTACAGGTGACAGCATATCCAAAACTTTTCCAATATCACCATCCTTGACTTCTAATAGTTGAGTAAGCCAACCACCTTCATTAGAAAATCCCATGGTCATCATAATTTCGACAGCATTTTGAATCTTTGGGTTTCGATGATATATAAATTTTTTAACTGGTTTTGGTAATCGTGGATATAACTTTCTATTTGATTCCTCTATTATAGGTGCTGATGGAGTAATAATCTAAATATAAATGATTTATATAGCTTACTTAAAATATTTTGATTATAGTATATTTTTCCATTAAAAAAATTTTATTATTTTATATATGGATATATATATATATATTTCTGTATTAAGTCTGCATAAACGTGTATACCTTTTTTGGCATATATTCCTTAACAAGTTGGGACGAAGAAGGAGAATGAAGTAAAGTTTTATCAGCAACAGAAGTAGTAGAAGAAGTAGCATGAGCAGCAGAAGAAGTAGCAGGAGCAACAGAAGAAGTAGCTTGAGCAGCAGGAGCAGTAGGAGCAGCAGGAGCAGTAGGAGCAGCAGGAGCAGCAGGAGCAGCAGGAGCAGTAGAAGCAGCAGAAGACTGTTCGTCTTCATTCACCATAGTCCAATCTTCGTCATCCGAGGATTTATCAGATTTTTCAGAAGGTACATCATTTTTACTAGCTAAGGTTTCATCATTAGAAGCAGGGATATTATTTTGTTCTTCTGTTGCTTTTGTGCCTTCTTCAGAAAACTTTGCAGAAGCATTTTCGTTTGTAGTTGATGATACTTTTGGTTCAGCTTGTTTTGTAGAAGCATTTTTATCAGATGAATCAGATTTTTCATAACTTTTAACTTTCATACTGATGTCAATTCCGAGAGGATTCAAAAATTGAGCGATATTGTCTTCTACCATCTTTAAAAGATCAATATGTGGCTTTGCTTCTTTTTTATCTTCTTTAGGCGATGTTTCATTAGGTGAAGGTATAGCTTCAGTTGCCGTCTCTGGTGGTTTTTGAATATTAGTCTTCATGGGACATTCACCTGCATTATAGGTCCAATCATTAAAATAATCCGCGAAAGTATCCACCCATGAAGAATTATCGCAATTTGGTCTAGATCTTCTGCAATGTCTCTCATTCATCATTGGACAATCTCTTGCATCTTCTACTTTCGTATTATACGCAGAGCTTTTCCTAATAAATTTTTTCATATGATGAGCCAAACGTCTACCATACCGCGATGTCCATTGCAATGGTACTGCTATACGAATCATGCAATGCTCGGGATGGATCCCTTTTGATTCGCAATCAAAACATAAATCATAATCTGCGCATTCAATACATTTATATCGGAAACCTTTAACGTTCTTATTGCAACCATCGCATATGATATTATGATGAAGCACTCCTGCAATTTCTTTCGGTTGATCATTGACATTTTTCTCATCGTCTTTATGTTTAATAATATATAATTTACGAGCTTCAAGCTTTGGGGATTCGTTTAAAGCAATAAGTAACTCTTCATCGCTAGATATCGCTATCTGATCATTCTCGGCGTCTGGAATATTTAACAAATGAAATTTCCTTAAAAATTTATATCGAGTCAAAGGAGAGATGAGCATAAATACAAATACGTATAATAATTAAATGAACAGTCAATTATTAACAATTTTTTTTTTTAGACATTTACCTTTCCAGGTGATAGTAAATCGTTTTCCATGTAGGTTTGGGAAAACAACTTGTAATCTTTCTTTTAAGTAGACATAACTTCTCACAACGTCACTATCAATCGTAAATCTTCGAATCTCTTCTTCCTTCGAGGATTCTTGATTTATCAAATATGCTTTGAAGTGTTCCATTTCGTAATAAGAAATTATCGTCTAAATTCAAACAAATTACAGATAGATAAATAGATAGATACAAAGAAATGCTTTTTCACTATCAATTATATATATATTCAACGTAAAATCTTATAAAATGACTACATAAAGTCACGAACGCGATTAAAACGCAGTATGTCCCAGGAATCCTTTTGACGATTCTTTTATATAGTCGGAGGTGAGATATTGATTTACGTCAGAGCCAAAGGTGCCTGCGTCAAATCAAAATGGCTGGGTCGTAGCTGACGAAGTAATATTGAATGATTGTAATGTATATCAGAAGCGAGAATAAGTCGAAATAAATCTATGGCGATTATAACATTTATATTCTTGCAAACGCGAGAAAGATTTAATTTTGCTTTTTTTTTTTTTATCGATTCTTCCTCACAACAGCTATGAAATAATAATCATGACAATTGAGTTCGGGAAGTATCGTTCAGCGCCATTTTTGAATGAGATGCAGAATTCGAAGCTTCGTCATGTGACTTTATCTACACGTAAGAAATA
This sequence comes from Dolichovespula sylvestris, assembly GCA_918808275.2. Lineage (NCBI taxonomy): Eukaryota > Metazoa > Arthropoda > Insecta > Hymenoptera > Vespidae > Dolichovespula > Dolichovespula sylvestris. The sequence continues at coordinate 8,295,789 of OU964968.1, forward strand.
TAACTCATACTGTACAGTGTAAAAGTTTAAAGTCATGATAGTGAATCGTTATATTGCATCATAACGCAGGTAGACCGAAACGAAATTCTTCTTTTTTTATTTTGCGAAATATACATTTCTTTTTCGTAATGCAGTACGGTATACTTATATCATATATATATGTGTATATATATATATATATATATATATATATATATATATATATATATATATATATATATATAGATTAAATTTTACGAATATTCATTATTCGATATATATGTTACGATATTGGAGAAAGTATCAATAAACGCTTAAGCATACAGCAATTGGAGATCTGATATTGATATTGTTATTGTTATAATTGATAATAATTTATTTCTTGTTATGTAAACGAAGTTAATATGACGTAATCGTTTAAAATTTAGAGAAAAATAAAAAGAACGAACTAATGCGCGATCGGGCTTGAGAAGGAGTTAATAGAAATTATTTCACAATGTCGAGGTGTCTTTAAAAAATGGCGCTGAAAGGCACAGTTAAGATTTTGCGACATTACATTTTCAAGGATTGACAGGAAAAAGAAAAAAAGAAAAACATTATTTCAAGTTCATCGTATCAATTCCAAAATTAAACGTATAGGAAACGTATTATCCGTTTAATGTTATAATCAATTCTTTTTTTTGTTATACTTCCTCATACGTTTACTCAATCAATTATAATAATTTTCTACCGTAAACCTAGTGGTCGCGTATATGGAAAAGAAAAACTGAGATACAACGTTAGGCGATCGAAAAATAATTTGATTAAGTGCATGCCTCGTTTATATCGATTGGAACATTTATTAATTTATTTTAATGGCAGTAAAATGTCATTTTTAAGACATTGCATTTAACATTCGTATGCAATAAGAACGAACAACGTGTGCCTATGTGGATACATAAACACAGATGGATTCGCATACATTTGCCAAACAAGAAAAGGAAAAGAAAAAAAATAGAGAAAGAAAAAAGAAGAAATGAAAATAACCGATTATTAATCGATCGACGACAGACCAATACTGGAAGGCATGCAATTATCGTCTTCACAAGAATACGTATAAAAACACACATACACAAAAACATACGCCGCGCGTTCATACCAATCTGCACTACGATCGTAATATTCCAGAGCGACAATAAAGTATCTCTCATCAGTTTAGAAATTTAGTTACGAGCGATCTTCTCACGTTGTCGCGTAAAAATATTCTCAACGAATCTTATTAGAACATAATCCGTCGGATTTGTTTTATTTGAGAAATACGAAAGAAAGAAAAAAAAAAATGAGATTCTTCGTACGATTAACGATACTCGTTCCTCTTTCTCTTCTTCTTCTTCTTCTTCCTACTCCTACTTCTCCAAAGATCGTAAAATCTTACGAACTTCTTTCTATCGGCGAGGAACACGTTCCTCTTATCATCGAAATTTGCAAATTATACGGAACGAAATCAATTATTTTCTTGTACTCCGTATCAACGAAAGGTGCCATATCATGATATTTCTATAATTTTCATTAATTCATTTGAATTATCATTGTTTTCAAACTTTTTCCTCAGAAATGGAAATGAAGACGATGATTTTTAAATGGACGCGCGCGCTTTCCCGCGAAGGATTTACGTCGACGAGCTTGTACTTTTCGCAATTGAACAAATCGTCGTACTACGTAGGGCGAATAGTACGGCCCCATTATATCGCCGTGATTTCGAATTACAATGCGATTAACGAGTTCTCATTAGCAACCAGTACGTTTGACATGTCCTTTGCCGTTTGGCTGGTGTTATTCGTTTACAAGGGAGACGGTTCCGATTATTGTCACAGTCCACCGGGTAACATATTTCATTTGAGATTCAACTCGAAAATGTTGGTACGCTGCGGTACGGAAAATATTTTACGCGAGTGGTATTCGATCGATAAGAATCGTACCGAGATCGACGATCTAGGAAAGTGGAGCACAGAGAATGGATTAACCAAAATTGCTTCGGGTACTCTACACGAGAGAAGATATAATTTACAGGGTTTGACGATGAGAGCTGTCGTAGTTAAGGTAAAATATTATCCGAGTCTGGATGTATTTATATCTATTCTTTTTTTTTTTTTTGTTTTTTGTTTTTTTTTCTGGTAAAACAAATTTCTCATTTGTCATATCATTTTCATGCCTTAGGATTCGTCGTTCCTAAACATAAACGAGGACGGCGAATTAGACGGTATATTCGGTAGAATATTGACGGAACTTTGCGCGACTCTAAATTTTAGTTTCGACATTGTCTCGGAAGTAGAAGAATACGGAAGTTGGAATCCTAAAGATAAGACTTGGTCCGGAGTGGTCGGAGAATTGTATGCCGGACGCGCTGATATATCTATTTCAGATATTTCCATTAACAGTGCAAGAATGAACGTCGTTGACTTTACGCTTCCGCTTTTGCTTACGAAAAAGTGCCTTTACATTCGCGAGCCACAAATATTTGCGATAATATGGTCGTCTTATTTTCTAGTACGATAACTTGCAATCGAATTTTTTTTTTCTTTTTTTTTTTTTTTTACTTTTTCGATGGTTAACCTTTGCGAATTGAAAAAAGAAAAAATAATTGTTACTTTTTCCAAGGCGTTCTCCCCTTCCATTTGGATAACAATATCGGTGATATTAATTGTTGGATCGATTTTACTGATCTTTCTCAAAATAAAGAATGGAACGGATCGTAACGTAGGACATTTGTTGTCCGACAATTTTCTGGAGATATTGGGTATATTTTGCCAACAGGGACTGGCTGGTATGATACGATATTTCTTCGAAAAATTTCTTTCAATTCTTTCTTTCTTCTTCTTCTTCTTCTTCTTCTTCTTTTGTTAATTTTTTTATTTATTTATACAAAGTATTCGTTCGATTTAGATTTTCCTGATAGATCTTCGTTAAGAATAGCATACTTCTCAATCATTCTTTTGGCTGTCGTATTGTCGGCCGCCTATTCTGCGGCTTTGATAAGCTTCTTAACGTCTGCCATCCATATTTTACCCTTTCGTTCATTAGAGAGTTTCGTTGAAGATGGTACTTATCAATTATCCGTCTTTCGTGGTTCATCCGATTATGATATGTTTTTAGTGAGTATTATATTTATTATCTACGTTGTTATATCTCTCTCTCTCTCTCTCTCTCTCTCTCTCTCTCTATATATATATATATATATATATATATATATATATATATATATATATATATATATTTATATATATATAACAGATAAAGACGATATGCGTGATATATGCATACGCGTGTTGACGAGTAAAGTGAGTAAAAATACTTATTTGTAGAATTCGAAACATCCTCTTGCAAGGAAATTGACGAGGTTGATGGTGGAAGAAGAAAAATTGACCTCAAATGTAGTGGAAGGATTCACTAGAGTACGATGTAGTATTTATAAGAAAACAAAACAAAGTAAAATAACGTATATATAAATTTCTTTTTAACATTTTATTTTATTTTTTTTTTATCGAATCGTAGGTTTGTAAAAACCCAAAACTGGCACTCTATACGTCCGAGGAAGTGCAGAAGATCGCAAATCTTAAGATACCGTGTAACCTGGCTCGTATTGAGACAGGACAAGCAGACAATTTAGCAATGATCTTATCTAAAAACAATCCATTCACGGACGTTATCAATTTTCAGTAAGTGAAACAATTAATAATATAAAATTTCGTTTATCGTACGTTATAGAACAAACTCATTTCTAGCTTGCAGAAATTTATCGACAACGGTATGATGACTCGTTTAAAGGATATGACATTTAAGAAGAAATCCAGTGATTTGAAGAAGCATGAACCGGTTCGCATAAACAGCGTAATGCCGCTTATATTCTTCGTCCAAATTGGTATCGTTTTGAGTATTCTCATTCTGATCATAGAGAAGTATATATTCTCTTCTAAGACGAAGAAGGTGTCAATGGTGGTGGATCGTACTCCTTCGATCGAATCGTTAGGACACAACTTAAAGAGGAAGAGAAGTATAAAAAATGTTGGGAATGATCACGGCTGTCGGAAACGACAACGCGAGAATTATCAAAGACAACGATAATGTTCGTTTTTAAATCGAATTATTCATTTTTCTTGTAATCCGCCAATATGACACTTATTCTTAATAGATTATAATAATTCTCTGCGATAATCTCATACGCATGTGCATACACAGAGAGAAATTAGAATAGGACGTTTCATTGGTGATAAATCATTTTGTCAAATAATAGCCTCGTATATATTAATCGATTCACGTTCATTTATTTTAATGAATGCAACGTTTTATTACAAGACATTGAATTTCGCTGTAGTACATAGAATAACGTTAATGTGTAAGGTGTGTACGTGGACATATTAACGCAGACAGAAATATATTCGCACGTTGTAGGAAGAAAAAATCAAGAAAAAAAAAAAAAAAAGAAAAAAAAAACTAATGACAAGGAAGAAAAAGAGGAGACCGATAAGAACGTTTATTAAACGAAACGAAAAAAAAAAAAAAAAAAAATTTAGCGCCAGCGCTCGTGAATTAAATTTTTTTTTTTTCTTTTTAAACACACCTCGCGTGCATTCAGATCTGTTCGACGATCAGGATATAATCGGTGGGACCATAATTCTCTCGAAGGTTGATAAATTTAGTTCTCGTGCGGTCTTCGTTCGCCGTCGCGTACAAAATTTTTACCCTTATGAATGTCTCCGTATTCTCGTAGTCGCGAATATTCGTACTATTTGAGGAGGATAGCTCGTCCTTAAATAAATTTATCGATGATCGATTAAAGGAAAAAATAAAATGACGTTCTTCGTACGATTGTCGACATTCGTTTTTCCTTTTCTTCTTCTTCTTCTTCTTCTTTTTTTTCCGAAGATCGCAAGATGCAGCGAATTACTTACCGTAGGGGACGGATACGTTCCCTTGTTCGTCGAAGTTTGCAAATTATACAAAACGAAATCCATTATATTCTTATTCGCCAAATCGATAACAGGTGCGACATAATATCTCTCTATTTATTTTTCTTCGTGTTAATTATCTGTATATTTATATATATATATATATTTTTTTTTCTCCCTCTCCCCCCTCCCCCCACTCCCGTTAAGAAATGGAAATGACAACGACGGTGTTCAAATGGACGCGTGCCCTTTCACGCGAAGGTTTCACGACATCGAACCTGTACTTTTCCGAATTGGACGAATCGTATTATTACGTTAGGCGAATCTTACGACCTCATTACGTCGCAGTAATATCCGATTACAACGCGTTCAATGAATTCTCATTGGCAACCAGTACCTTCAACATGTCCTTCGCCGTTTGGCTGGTGATATTCATATACAAGGCAAACGTCCTCGATTATTGTCACAGTCCGCCGGGTAACGTGTTTCATTTGAGATTCAATTCTGAAATGTTGGTACGTTGCGATAAGGAAAATATCTTAAGAGATTGGTATTCGATCGATCCTAATCGTACCGAGATCGACGATATAGCAATATGGAGCTCGGAGAAAGGGATAATTAGAATGATCTCTGATTCTTTACACGATAGAAGATACAATTTGCAGGGTCTGATCATGAGAGCTGTCATGGTTAAGGTATCAAAATAATTTCCTTTCCAGAGATATATTATATATCGTCGGTATTTATGTTAAGCGCACGATCGATCGTCGTTTCATTCTCGATCTGATCGAGAATTTTTTCTCGATCAGATCAAAGAAAAAAACGACGATACGTCTTTCCTTCGTCGTCGGTTATTTTTTCTTTTCCCTCGCAGGACTCGCCGTTCGTCAGAGTGAACGAGAACGGCGATTTGGACGGCATGTTCGGTAGAATATTGAGAGAACTTTGTACGACTCTCAATTTTAGTTTGAACGTTGTCTCAGAAGTGGAGGAGTACGGGATATGGAATCCGAAGACGAACACATGGTCCGGAGCAATCGGTGAATTGTACAACGGACGTGCCGACATATCTATTTCAGATTTTTCCATTACCAGTGCTAGATTCAACGCCGTTGACTTCACTCTTCCATTATTGCTATCAAAAAGTTATCTTTACATTCAAAAACCGCAAATATTCGCGTTCAAATGGACGACTTATTTTCTCGTACGTACGAACTAACAGCGAAAACATATTTTTCACGTTCTATACCTTTTCACCGCCACCAAATAATAATAATAATCGTTATTTTTTTCTTTTTCCTTTCTATCCTCCTTAGGCTTTCTCCAATTCCGTTTGGATCGCCATGTTTGGAGTGTCAGTTTGTGCAACGACGTTACTAATCGTTCTCTTAATAAAATACAAATCGAATCGCAACGTTGGACAATTATTGTCCGATAATATTCTAGAGATTTGGGGTATATTTTGTCAACAGGGACTCGCAGGTTTGGTTCGACGTTTTTTGGATTTACCTTTTAATTGTTTCTTGTTTTTTCTGTATTTTTTTCTTAGCAATTGTATTTGCACAATTAATTCGTTTGCCTTTATAGAATTTCCCGATAGATCGTCGTTAAGGATAGTATACTTCTCCGTATTTATTTTGGCCGTAGTATTAAATGCCGCTTATTCTGCGGCTTTGATAAGCTTTATAGCATCTGCTATCACCGTACTACCTTTTCTTTCGTTGGAGGATTTCGTTGCGGACGGTAGTTATAAACTCGTTGTCGTTCGTGGATCATCTGATTATGACGTATTTGCAGTAAGTATACACACACACACACGCACACACACACACACACACATATATATATGTATGTATGTATGCATGAAGCAATAAGTACATGTATGAAGACAAAGAAATGTATTTATTTGTAGAATTCGGAACATTCGCTTGCAAAGAAATTGATGAGGTTGATGCTGGAACATGAAAAATTGCCATTAACTGTTCTGGAAGGATTTAGGAAAGTACGATGAAATATTATAAAGAAGAAAAAATATATATATATGTGTGTGTGTGTGTGTGTGTATAATTTAATTTGTAATATATCTTATCAAATTACAGGTTTGTAAAAATCAAAAACTAGCAATTTACGCGCCCGACGAGGTAGAAAGGAGTGAATTCAATAAAATACCATGTAACCTGGTTCCTATTGAAACTGGAACGGTAGACAGTTTAGGAATGATTTTGTCTAAACACAATCAATTCACGGACGTTATCAATTTTTAGTAAGTAGTCCGTTTCTAACGTCTAATATTCGTTTATCGTTGTCGTCAAAGCACGAGCTCGTTGTTTCAGCTTGCAAAAATTTATCAACAACGGTATGATGGATCGTTTAAAGAATACGACGTTTAGAATGGAGTACGACGATGAAATATATCATCAACCCGTTCGCCTAACCAGCGTAATATCCCTCATAATATTTATCCTAATTGGTATCTTTTTGAGTATCTGCATTTTGTTCATTGAGAAGTGCCATTTCGCTTGTAAAAGTAAGAAGGAGAATGCGTTCGATCTTATTCCGTTGAAAAAACCATCCGTACGTTATATTAGAATAAAGTATAAAAAAGGGATAAAAAATATTGCAAGGAGTCACAAGAATAGAAAATTCGCACGCGTAAAATATTAACGAAAACTACTACTAGTACTTTCCTACACTGATTGTTGTAATATTACAATGGTGATTAAGATTTAGCATTATTTCGCACAATTTTATAGCGAAATGGAATTTCTTTTTTTTTTTTTTTTTTTTTTTTTCATTAGATCGTAATTACAGACGCGTTTACATTTGCACCTTCTATTTATATTTGCCGTATGCATGCAGAGACATATGTATGTTAATCTTTTCGAAATGTACACCAGTAATTTGAATAAACGATTTACATATCGTTATAAAACTAAATCTTTATGCTCCGTTCTTTGATAAAGTATTCTCTTAGTCTAGATATGAAATTAAAAAATTGTTGTCCTTCTTCTTTTATTTTTTTTCCAGGCTTTCTACCATTCCATTTTGATCTCTATCTTCGGTATATTAATTTTTCTCCACGTTACCTTTACGTCATATATAGTTTTATTCTTAATACTTGCCAACGAATTGCAGATTAAAAGTAAATATCGAAAACTAATGATTCTAAACGAACGACGAATTGTGATTCGTATACGAGATTGTAAACGTTAAAATGTCATACAATCTTGGCTTTCCGTTGAAACGAGACGTTTAGAATGTTTAGCCATGATTTCATCGAGGTGTACAATCCGTTAGTACAGATATTATCAATTTTGTATTGTGAGTAGTGAGTAGACAATTAATAATGTAAATTTTAATTTATCGTACGTTAAAGCACAAGCTCGTACTTGCTTGCGGAAATATATATATATATATCAATAATGGAATGATGAATCGTTTGAAAGATACGACATTTAATAACGTGATGTTATCTAGGATCATACGATTTCGCATAATCAGCTTTACAGCGTCTAGTATTCTTCATTCAATTATTTGGGTATTATCTCGAGTATCCTCGTATTCTTGTTTCATGAAAACGTTTATGCTTTCTCGTGAAATGGAGGTAGAGTCAATCGAAATCGTCGGTAGTCTGTGTGAGAAGGATAAAAAGTATAAAAAAATAATCGCAAACACGTGAGACGATTCGTAATCATGCACGTGGATAATATTAACGACGCTAATGTTCCCTCTCGAACGAATTTCCTTTCATTCGCATGCAATTTATTAATTTTCGAATTAGAATACCGAATATTTGAATACTCTTTTAATATATATCGTGGTGGTTCTGATTATGATAAATTTGCAGTGAGTATTATATATATATATATATATATATGTAAAGCAATAAGTTCCTATATGATGACGAAGGAATGTATTTATTTGTAGAATTCTGGGCAACAACTTTCAAAAGATTTAATGAAATTAATGCTAAAAGAGGAAGAATTGCCAATAGATATATTGGAGGGTTTTAGGATGATAAGTACGTTGAGGTATTATAAAAACAATATAAGAATGTTAAAACAAGTTATCTTCATATATATATACAGTTTTATTTGTAATATCTTTTATTAAATTACAGATTTGCGAAAATCGGAAACTAGCAATCTACTCGTCGAACGAAATAGAGTATACCGTAAATTTGCTAATACCATGCGAAATTGTTTCTTTTGAAACAGGATATGTAGACAGTTTGGCCATAATTTTATCCAAGCGCAATCCGTACACGGAAGTCATCAATGTTCAGTAAGTAAACACAAACGATCGTTTAATGATCGTAAAATTTTGTAATTTTTTTTTTTTCCCCACGTTAAAGCACAAATATAATTCAATAGCTTGCAGAAATTTATAAAAAATGGAATCATAAGTCGTTTGAAGGGTATAAAACCTAAAAGAAAGAATTACGATATGATGAAGCCACGAGAGATTCAAATAACAAGCGTAATAACGCCCATTTTCTTCGTCACGATAGGTATCACTTTGAGTACGTGTATACTGATCGTGGAGAAGTGCGTTTTCGTTTATAAAAGTACGAAGGATTCGAGGGTTAAGCGTGTACCATCGAAAAGATCGTTAGATTTTTATGCGAATAGGAAGAAGAATGGTATAAAAAATATTGCAAATGTCGATCACGCGCATTGCAAATGTGCACGCGTTAAATAATAAAAAAGAACGTTGATGTTCGTTATCGATAAATTTTTATGCAAATCAAAGATTGATAATTTTCATAATGGAATTGGATGGAAGCTTGCATGTAGCTTTACACCATGCTTTTGCATTATTTATGGGCACAGTTTTAAATTGAAATAGTTATTGATGTAATCGCGTGTAGAACTCATCTTCATACATACATACATACATACATACATACATACATACAATTAAAATATACAATTAAAATATATGTTAAGGGAAGTATATGATATATTTATTTCATAATTAGAATAATAAAAAAAAAAAAAAAATTACGTTGGTCATTTCTTATTAGCGATTAGTCAGTACAATTTAATTATATTTGTAGAGTACGTTGATTTAATTGTTTCTACGCGCATAACTGAATCCTTATATATCGTTTAACACGTTCTTAATCGTGAACAATAATTTTACCCCGACACGTTCGCCTTTCAACATTATAAATAACTCGAGTATAATGTTTAGGCTTATTTCTTCTAACGTCTAAAAGTTGGTAAATCGTTTTCTATTGCATTTTACAATTGTTAACGGTATAACAAAAACGTGCAACACGTGTATGTCGCAACGTATAAATACGGATGGAAATATATTCGCAAGTTGTAGGGGAAAAAAACAAGAAGAAGGAAAAGGAAAAGAAAATAAATAAATAATAACGAAAAAGATAAAGAAGAGGAAAAATAAAATGTAAACGTTCGTTTATTAATCCATCGATAACAAATCAATGTCAGTAATCATAAAAACGATATTCATTGCGTGAATGTAGAGATATAAATCTCATGTATTTCACTTTAGTCACGACAATCGGTACAATCGAAGTGACAATAATTCTCTTGATCATTTAGAAATTTAGTCTCGTACGATCTTCCTCGGGTATAACATTAAAAATATTCCCATCGATGTCATCGCAAACTTGATCGTTGTTGATTCGCTTTCTATATAAGAGATATTCTTACGACGCATCGATCGACACATACGAAAAAAAAAAAAAAAAAAAAAGAAAATAAAAAAAGGAACAAGAAATGACGTTCCTCGTAAAATTCACGATACACATGTTCCTTTTTCATCTTCCCTTATTCCTTAACGTCGCAAGATCTCACGAACTCCTTTCTATCGGCGACGATTACGTTCCGTTCATCATCGACGTTTTCAAATTATACGGAACAAAATCTACGATCTTCTTGTACGCCGAATCGATAAAAGGTGCGTCAAAAAAATATTTCTCGTGTTTTTTTTTTTCTTCCACTTAATCGTCAGCATCATCAATACATGTATCCATATTTTTCCTTTCCTCTAAGAAATGGAAATGACAACGATGGTCTTCAAATGGACGCGCGCCCTTTCGCGCAAAGGTTTCACGACTTCGAACCTTTACTTTTCGGAATTGCACGAATCGTCGTATTATATAAATCGAATCGTACGACCGCATTACGTAGCAGTCATATCCAATAACAAAGCGATCAACGAGTTCTCTTTGGCAACGAGCAACTTCGACATGTCCTTTGCAGCATGGTTGGTATTGTTCATTAAGAAGGCTAACGACGATCGGGATTATTGTCACGATCCACCTGGTAACGTGTTTCATTTGAGATTCGATTCGGAGATGTTGGTGCGTTGCGGTAAGGAAAATATATTACGCGAGTGGTATTCGATCCATCCGAATCGAACTGAGATCGACGACGTGGCGACTTGGAGTTCGGATAAAGGGATCGTTAACATCACACCGAGCTCCCTTTACGAGAGAAGGTACAACTTACAGGGTATGACCATGAGAGCCATCATAGTCAGGGTATGACGATATTTTCCTCGTATGGATATCTCTTTCAACGTCCTCGAATCCTCCATGGATCCGTTTATTTAATTATCTCCTCTCCGTGGCCAGGATTCGCCATTCATCGAATTAAAAGAGGATGGCAAATTGGACGGTCTTTTCGGTAGAATATTGGAAGAACTCAGCGTCACGCTTAATTTTACCTTAGAAATAGTCGCCGAAGTCGATGATTATGGAATATGGAATTCCGAGGAAGATACCTGGTCCGGAGCAATGGGTGAATTGTGCGTCGGAAGGGCCGACATTTCCCTTTCGGAATTTGCCATGACCAGTGCCAGATTGAACGCCGTTGACTTCACGTTACCCCTTTTGATCGCCAAAAAGTCACTTTACATTAAGAAACCACGATCGCTCGCCATCAATTGGTCGTCCTATTTTCTAGTACGACGATCGGCAATCAATAATAATAATCTTCTTTCGTTCTTTCTAACGCGTCAATCGTCGCCGAATTTAACGATCGTCACTTCTTTTTCTTTTCTTTTTTCTTTTTTTTTTTTTCTTTTTAGGCATTCTCCGATTCCATTTGGATCGCTACGTCTGGAATAATAATTTTTGCATCGATATTACTTGTTTCTTTCAAAATAACGGACGCGACGGATCGTAACGTTGGGCGCTTATTGATAGATAATTTTCTCGAGATTTGGGGTATATTTTGTCAGCAGGGACTAGCAGGTTTGTTTTAATGTTTCTGGACTTTAGTTTTATTTATTTATTTATTTATTTATTTATTTATTTGCTTTTGTTTTTTCTTTGATAGTCAGATTAACAGATAGTATTCGTTTGTTTTAGATTATCCCGAAAGGTCTTCGTTAAAGATAGCATACCTCTCTGTATTTCTTTTGGCCGTAGTCCTATCGGCTTCCTATTCCGCGTCTTTGATAAGCTTTTTAACATCAGCTATCACCGTCTTACCCTTTAATTCATTGGAGGGCTTCGTTGTAGACGGTACTTATCGGTTTGTTGTATTTCGTGGTACATCCGATTACGATATGTTTGCTGTGAGTATTATACCTGTTACGTGTATCACGCGCGTGTGCGTTTAAAGCAATAAATATATTTTGACGAAATTTTTTTTTTAATAGAATTCAGAAGATCCGTTTTCAAAGAAATTGAAGAAGCTCATACTAAAGGACGAGGAATTGCCGAGAAAGATAATAGAAGGATTTAGGCAGGTACGTTGACGTATTTTAAAAGAGATATAAAAAATACTAAAGTAATAATGTCTCTATTGACATGCATATATAGTTTTATACTTTGATATTTTATATAAAAATTACAGATTTGCCAAAATAAGAAACTGGCGCTCTACTTGCCCGACGAAATAAAGAGGATGGTAAATCTTCAAATACCGTGCAATGTGATTTCCATTGAGACAGGACGTCTAGACAATTTAGCCATGATTTTATCTAAGCGCAATCAATTCACGGAGGTTATTAATTATCAGTGAGTACGCTCTCGATAGTACGAGGTATCGTTTGTCTTAATTTAATTGGGCAAATGTCATTTTAGCCTCCAGAAATTCATCAACAACGGTATGATGAATCGTTTGAAGGATACGACGTTTAAAATGAAATCGATTGGCATGATCAAACATCAACCGGTTAACATAATCAACGTAATATCCCTTATTTTCTTCATCCTAATTGGTATCACTTTGAGTAGTTGCGTTTTGATCGTGGAGAAGTGTTTTTTTGCTTATAAAAATAAGAGAGAGCGCGTGCCGTTGAAGGGATCATTAGATTTTTATGCGAAGAGGAAGAAAAGTATAAGGGTTATTGGGAATTATTATCACGCGAATCGCAAATGTTCGAGGGAGAAATATTAAAAACGATTCAAGCGTTTTCTCTAAATAAATTTTTATAATCCCATCGTAATTTCCCAATAGAATTGGATTAAAAGCGTATGTGTATCCGAACATATGCATTATCTGGCACAGTTTTAAATCGTAATGTTGTATTTATAGACGTAGTCGCGTGTACGACGCATCTTTTTTTTTTTTTTTTTACATGTCGCGCTCGCGCACGTATATTTTAATTCCTTCGAATTCCTTCAATTTTTTTTTCCACCTCGCACAAAGTATCGCATACGTATCTTATAGATGGTACAAAAGAGAAAAATTATATTTGCCATTTTTTTTTTTGTTCAAATCCGTTCTTACACGTAGAGTAAGTTAATTACGACGTATGAAATTTCCAATGATAGATATCGAAATAAACGATATCTAATGTACGCTATATTACTTAAGGGGAATTAACGCGAAACGAATAATATATAATTTTTAATTATTTCACTGCGTTATACTATTGCGCTTTCACCGTATCTATTCGTATTAAAGATTCGAAATAGAATTTAATCATCAGACATTTCGTTCGTTTGAATTTTATAAAAGGAATATATTTTTTTTTTCATACATCGCTTTAACACTTTCTCACACCGAGTGTAATGATAATTATATGTATAATAATGTGAGTTTGCGTTAGCGCGTAATAAACGTTATAATTGGAGTGTGATGTTAAGGTAATATCTCTTCTAACGGCGTGAATGGTTGGAGATCGAATTCGTCAAGTTCTTGACACGTTTATATCGATCAGAGCGGCTAATAAATTATTATGATGAAAGTGTAGCTACGTTGATTTTTTTTTTTTTTTTAATCGTATCGTAAAGTGTCCACGCTGTCGATACGTGCGTACGTAAATGTATTAGCGTGCCGATTAGAAAATGGGGAAAAAAGAAAGAAAGAAAAAAAAAAAAGAATTGGAAATAGGAATAAAACGAAAAGTAGGTTTGTTCATTCATCGATAATGAATCATTGCCAGCACGCATAAAATTATTTCTCATTCGTGGGTTATACGTAGCCAGAACGTCACGTGCATTCGACTATGCACGACAATCGTTAACCAATCGAAGTGACAATATATATGTAATTCTCTCGATAGTAGGATATATTGAACATTAGTTTCGTTCGATCTCTCGTCGTTCTACCATCGTGAACCTTTTGTTTCAATATATTCCATTGGAACAATTCCACGTCCATTCGTTAAATTTGATTAATACGCTTATCGATTGACATATTTAGAATTATGATGCTCGTTGGGCGATTAAAATTACTCGTCCTATTATTTCTTCTACCTAAGATCGTTAGAACGGACGAATTTCTTTTCGTCGTCGACTATAACGTTCATTTTGTCCTCGACATTTGCAAATTAAATAGAACGAAATCAGTAATTATTTTATATTCCGAATCGTTAAGAGGTACGACGATATCTTCAATTATTTTTTTTTTTTCTACTTCATATTTACCATCTTTAATTTTTTGCGTCTCCTCAGACATCAGGGCGACAACGATGATCTTCAAATGGATTCGCGAACTATCTCGCAATGATATCATGTCATCGAAAATGTACTTTACAGAATTGCAAGAACAATCGTACCAAGGAAGCTATAATTTACCACCTCATTACATCGTTGTATTGTCTGGTTACAAAGCGATCGATGAGTTCTCCTTAGCGACTAATAACTTAGATATGTCTGACGCCATTTGGTCTGTGATATTCATTAATAAGGAACAGGGTTACGATTATTGTTACGATCCACCAGGTAACATATTTCATTTGAAATTCGACACGAATATGTTGGTGCTTTGCGGCAAGGAACGTATTTTACGTGAGTGGTATTCGATTTATAATAATCGTACGGAGATCGATGATTTTGCAACTTGGAGCGTGGAGAGTGGGATCGTAAGAGTGATTCCTGGATCTATTTACGAGAGAAGACATAATTTACAGGGTTTGATCATGAAGGCCGTTTTAGTTAAGGTAAAATATTTTCGTTCGTGATATATATTGTTTTTCTTTCTTTCTTTCTTTCTTTTTCTCATTGCTATTTTCAACTTGAAAACAATTCGTATTATATCGCTTTTCGCATTTCGCAGAATTCAGCGTTCGTAAAGACAATGGAGGACGACAAATTGGGCGGCGTATTCGGTAGAATATTCAGAGAACTAAGTGCGACTCTAAATTTTAGTATCGACGTAGTCTCCGAAGTAAAAGAGTACGGAATTTGGGATTCGAAAAAAAAAATATATGGTCAGGGGCGGTCGGAGAAATATTAGCTGGACGTGCCTATATTTCTATTTCAGATTTTTCCATGACCAGCGACAGATTGAAGGTCGTTGACTTCACCTATCCACTTTTGATATCAACAAACAGTTTCTACATACAAGAACCACGGGTATTCGCGATTGCATGGTCGTCTTATTTTCTAGTATGATAATTTCCAAACGATCATTTACTTCTTTCTATTCTTTCGTATTAGAAAGTCGAAATATATCTGCCCATCTATCTATCTATCTATCTATCTATCTATCTATCTCTCTCTATTCTGATCATAGAGAAGTGTATTTTTGCTTATAAAAATAAGAAAAGTTCGATCGTCGATCGTATCACGTCCATCGAATCGTTCGAATTTGATTTGAAAACGAATAATGGTATGAGTGATATTTTCAAATATCACGCTAATCCCAAACGTCGACGATTAAATATTAATGCGAACGGGAATGTTCGTTCTAAAAGAATGTTTATATTGTCATTTTCCATTGGAGCGTAATAGCACGCACATGAATTATTTAGCACGGTTTTCCAATAGAAATCGAATTTATTCATTTAAAATTAATCTCGTAGATGCGTGCCTATGGTGCATTTCTTTTTCTTTTCTTTTTTTTTTTTTTTTATATATTGTCGAATACACGCATATACGCAGATATATTAATTCCTTCGAACTGTATCGATTTTCGTCGTCGTTACACTAACCGGATATGATGTATGTATTTACGTGAAACATATCCGTTTAATGTCACAGACAAATTCTTTTATATCCTTAAATATGTTTTTAATCGGATTTAATAATATTTACCGATGATAATTAGAATATAATGCTTATATATATATATATATATATATATATATATATATATATGCATTTACATGTAAACTCACACACGCATACGAGGGTCGTAAAACAATATTAACCACGTTTTGAAATTTTCGACAATGCACGTGTATTTTAAAGATGTTTACTTTTTGTTTCCAACTCTAACAACAAATCAATCTGTCAGATGTTTTACCTTGCTTATATCGATCAGAACGTCTTTCAAAATTATTCCAATGGGATTGCAACGTTGTTTACATTATGTTATATCTAACAATCGTTACAATCGAACGAACGATAATGTAAACGCGTACACGTAGATACACACACGTATGCATATACACGTTACACCAAGGAAGAAAAGAAAACATAAGGAAAAATGGAAAAGGACACGTTTGCTATTTGATCATAAATAAATCAATACTAACACAGATAACATTAGTTGTTTCCTTTTCTTTTTTTTTCGCAGGAATATGTAAACACCAACCATCGGCTTCATACCGTTCCCGAACGTTATACGGAACAATCGGACTCTGTTCTCTTCTGGCGTCGCGTGAAAAACATTTTTCCCCGTTAATATCGTTGCATACGTCGCGATTGTCGTCGATTCGATCGCTCGAATTGAGAATGTAGATCGGCGTGCGAAAACAATAATTTAAAAAAAAAAAAAAAAAAAGGAAAAAAAGAATAATAATAATATTAATAATAATAAAAGGAGAAAGAAAAAATGACGTTCCTTGTGCGATTGAAGATACTCGTTCTCGTTCTTATTCCAATAATTTGTCTCCCGAATACGGCGAGATCTTACGAGCCTAAATTACAACGTTTTTACAACAACGACGAGTACGTTTCTTTGATCATCGACATTTCCAAATTACACGGAACGAAATCAATAATATTCCTGTACGGCCGATCGATCGAAGGTAAGAAAATTATTTACGTACGCGTACAATATCGATAATCTTATCTTTACTTTTACTATTTGCATTTTTTCTGTATCTTTTTTTTCCCCGACCAACAACCCTACCGCGCCCTCCCCTCAGAAATGGAAATCGTAACGACGATATTCGAATGGACGCGTGCACTTTCTCGCGAGGGTTACATGACCTCGACCATGTACTTCAAAGAATTGCACAAATCGTCATACTACGTCACACAAATCGTACGACCGCATTACGTCGCAATTATAACGAATTACGACGAGATCAATCAATTCTCCTTGGCGAGAAAAAATTTCGTCGCGCCATACGCCGTTTGGCTCGTGTTATTCATCGACGGGAAACGTAGCAACGATTATTGTCGCAGTCCGCCGGGTAACGTCTTTCATTTGAAGTTCAACACGGAAATGTTGGTACGTTGCGGCAACGAAAATATTTTGCGCGAGTGGTATTCGATCTACAAGAATCGTACGGAGATCAATGATTTTGCAACTTGGAGCAAGGAGACGGGAATAGTTAAAATGGTTTCGGATTCTCTATACGATAGGAGATACAATTTACAGGGTTTGATTATGAGAACCGTTATGGTTAAGGTACGTTCAATTGAAAATATGATTCGTGTATTATTTAATTCTTCATTATTTCTTCTATTTTTCTTTCGTTTAGGATTCGCCATTCATAAGGTTGAACAATAATGGCGAATTGGACGGCATGTTCGGTAGAATATTGAGGGAACTATGCGTGACACTCAATTTTAGTTTCAACGTTGTCTTGGAGACAAGGGAGTATGGTATATGGAATTCAAATGAAAATACATGGTCAGGGGCGGTCGGTGAATTGTATGCCGGAAGGGCTGACATATCTCTGTCGGATTTTTCTATGACAAGCGCCAGATTGAACGTCGTAGATTTCACGTTTCCCCTTTTGATATCGAAAAACTGTTTGTACATTAAAGAACCAACGACGTTCGCGATCAAATGGTCGTCCTATTTTCTGGTACTACGATAATTTGCTCTAATACGTGATCCCTTCTCTCTATCTCTTTCTCGTACGTTCTTCTGTCCTCCCCCTCCCCCCCCAAAAAAACAATGGAAAGGAAAAAATAACAAAAAAGAAAAAAAATTCTTATCCCTCCTCTAGACTTTCTCTCGTTCCATTTGGATTGCTATTGTCGGAGTATTAGTTTTTACAACGGTCATATTAATACTTCCGAAAATACAAAATAAAGACGATCGTGATGTGGGACATTTGTTGTCGGACAATTTCATGGAAATTTGGGGTATATTTTGTCAACAGGGATTGCCAGGTTTTGTGATTCAATGTATTACACGATATTCGTTCGATATAGTTTGGTTTTTTATTTAGTTTTTTTTTTTTTTTTTTTTTTTTTTTTTTTTTTTTTTTTCTTCCTTCAATTGTCATATTCAGAGAAAGCATTTCATTTTGGATTTTAGACTTTCCGCGGAGATCGTCGTTAAGAATAACATACCTCTCTGTATTTATTTTGGCCGTGACATTATCGGCCGCTTATTCTGCTGCCCTTATAAGCTTTCTAACGTCAGTCATCCAAATCTTACCTTTTCGCTCATTAGAGAATTTCGTTGAAGACGATACATATCAATTTATTGTCATTCGCGGTACGGCCGACTACGATATATTTGCAGTGAGTAAAATAAATATTACTTACGTTGTACTATATTTATATATATATATATGTGTGTGTGTGTGTGTGTGAAGACGAAAAAAAAAATTTATTTACAGAATTCGGCAGATCCGCTTGCAAAGAAATTAATGGAGTTAATGCCAGAAATGGATAAGTTACCAAGAAATGTATTGGAAGGATTTAGGAGTGTACGAAACAAAAAATAAAATGAAAAACAAAACAAAACAAAAAAAAGAAGAAGGAATAAATTCGTATACTCGTGGTTTTAATTGTTAATGCCCCGTTATTGTATTACAGATATGTAAAAATCGGAAACAAGCGATCTACACGTCCGACGAAATAAAGAAGGTATTAAATCTTGATATACCGTGCAACGTGGTTCCCATCGAAACGGGACGTATAGACAGTTTATCCATAATCTTATCCAAGCACAATCCGTTCATCGGTATCATCAATTTTCAGTAAGTAATAAATAATTATCGTTGAATATTACGTATGTCGTATCGTACGTTCATAGGCGAACGATACCCCGTTCTAGTTTACAGAAATTTTTCAACAACGGTATAATGAATCGTTTGAAAGATGGGACATTCAAGAAAAATTTTCAAAGTATTATGCAACACCAACCGGTTCAGATAGTCAGTGTTATATCGCTTATTTTTTTAATATTAATCGGCATCATTTTGAGCACGTTAATTCTGATCGTTGAAAGGTATATTTACGTTCGTAACAATAAAAAGACGTCGATGGTGAATCGCATAGAGTCGTTTGAATTGTTAGAATTTTATGTAAAAAGGAAGAAATGTTTAAAAGTTATTACCAACGATCAAGCTAATTGGAAATATTGAGCAAATTAACGTAAATTATTGACGTCAGTACTAATTCTCGTTATAGTGTATACACACACACACACACACACACATATATATATATATATATCCTTAATCGACTATAATAATTTTCTATGATAAGTTCGCGTATGCGCATAAGAAATAATTATTATATAAGGTATATGTGTGTGTGTGTGTGTGTTGTAACGTGTGACGTGTGATGGGAATCATTTTGTCAAGTGCTTGGCCTCGTTTATATCGATTAGAGCGGCTATTTTATTATTATAATCGAAGTGCTACGTTGTTTTTAAGACATTGCATTTTATAATCGTACGCGATGTTAAAGTGTTACACGTGTTTATCTAATAACGTAAATACAGACGTACGTATATGGGTGATCCAAAAATAATAGGTATAAGACTTCTTACGATCCTCAACGTTTTACGATTTAATTGACATTAATTTGGAATCGATATATTTTCGATAAAAGAAAAAAGAAATATGATAATAATAACTGTGAGTATATTAGTCGGCCTGTAACGATATGCCCACAAGGTAATATAATTTATTTTCAAAAATTCTTTTTGTAAATAAGAAATGCACTGTGTTCTTCGACGTGCAACAAACACAAAATTCAAATTATACAATTTTTCACGCGTTCAACAATCAAACAATTAACATTAAGTGCATACGTCGATCGATAACCGGCACTATTGTTACGTTTGTTCCATTTAATTTTACTTTATCGATAAATTTCTCTACGAACAAAAGAAAACTCTGTGGCTAGTTCGAATTCCCTGAATTTTAGCGAAGTTAAAATTATTTCCATAATATCATATTGCCGTATATAACGTCTCAACGTAATATTCATTTTGGATCGAATGAATCATTCCGAAGCGTCGACAGTATGTTCAATATGCTCGACGAGCCGCCATTTTTCTTCGATCTCGATCTCGCATGGATCTGATATCGAGCACGCGTTAGTTAGGTCAATAAACTCTTCCGTACACTGGGTAAGTATTAACAAATAAACTTCTGACTTTTATTGTCAAATATATTCTCTTCCTTTTTTCTTCTTCTTTTTCTTTTTCTTGATTAAAAAAAAAAAAAAAAAAAAAAAATCAGTTCTTATCCAAAAACGTAATACTCGTAATAATTATTCTTCAAATAATTCCGAACAATATCTCAATTCACCGGGAACGTTTTTACAAAAGGAACGAAAAAATATTCACGAGATCGCGAGATAATATTCGACGATGTGCGTGCTTTTTTTTCGTTTTTCTTTTGCAAGAATAATAAAGCACCTTGTTTTCTCTCGCGAGTCTCAATTGTAATCCGTCGAGAATATATTATTAAAAAGGGCCGTCGAGTAGAGCGCCATGTAATAATTTCTATTTTTATAGTATTGCTCTCATCGATAATACGATCGAATGCGTCGCGGTACGGAGAAAAAAAGAAAAAAAAGTAAAGTACAAAAAAAAAAGTACAAAAAAAAAAAAAAGTAAAAAAGAAGAAAAAAAAAATAAAATAAAGAAAAAGAAAGAAGAAAAGAAATACTCATTAAAATAAAATATATTAATCGATCGACGATAGGTCAATGTTAGCGGGGATAAAATTATGTTTCATCGAACGAATGTACATACGTAAGCAACCCCAGACACACGTAGCGCGTGCATTCAGATACGTTGCAACGATCGCGGAATATATTCGCAATGTCAATAATAATAATTCCTCTCGATGGTCTTTAGAAATGTAATCTCGCGTGAAAAATCATATTATTATTTCGTCAAAGGAGCGAAACATCGCGGCGAATTGAATTATTACAAAACGTGTCACGTGGATTCGATTTATTGTCGAAAATAGTAGATCGGCGTGAATGAAGAGAAAAGCCATTGGGTGGGAGGAAAAAAAGAGAAGAAAAAGAAAAATGACGTTCGTCGGGGAAGGATTGATGAAGCTCGTAATTATTTTAATAGCTTCGAAGATCGTCAGATCTTACGAATTATTGTCGGTTGGCGACGAGGGTGTTCCTTTCATAATCGACATTTGCAAATTATACGAGACCAAATCGATAATATTCTTATACGGGCAATCGATAAAAGGTACGTACGATAATTTATTTCACGAATCTCAATTCTTATTCCTTTTACACGCATTTTATCTACGTTCTCTTCTTATTATTCTTCTTCTTCTTCTTTTTTCTTTGTTCTTTCTTTATTTCTTTTTCGTTTCTTTTTCCTTTCCTTCACGTAGAAATGGAAATGACAACGACGATATTCAAATGGACGCGTGCACTTTCACGCAAAGGTTTTACAACCTCGAATTTGTATTTTTCCCAATTGAACGAATCGTCGTACTACATGAAACGTATCGTACGGCCGCATTACATAGCGGTTATATCCAATTACGACGCGATCGACGAGTTCTCATTGGCTACGAATAAGTTCGACATGTCCTTCGCGGCATGGCTCGTATTATTCATTTACAAGGGACGCGGTTTCGATTATTGTCACAGTCCGCCGGGTAACATATTCCATTTGAGATTCAATTCGGAGATGTTGGTGCGTTGCGGGAAGGAAAGTATATTACGCGAGTGGTACTCGATCGATCCCAATCGAACGGAGATCGATGATTTGGCAACTTGGAGCTTGGATAAGGGTATAACCAAGGTCGCACAGGATTCCATTAACGATAGAAGATATAATTTGCACGGCCTGACCATGAGGGCCGTTATAGTCAATGTGAGTTTCTTTTCTTATTTTTTTTTCATTCTTCTTCTTGTATAAAAAATTCTTCTTCCTTTTTTTTTTCTTTTTTTTTTCTTTTTATTAAAGAAAAAAAAAAAAAAAAAAAAAAAAAGAGGAGATAATAAGGATCGGCACCGCACCTCCCGGTACTTCGTTATTTCTCTTTTCGAATTCGCAGGACTCGCCGTTCGTAAGCGTCAATGGGAATGACGAATTGGAGGGGGTGTTCGGTAGAATAATGAAAGAACTCTCGGGGGCGCTTAATTTCAGTTTGAAGATCGTCTCGAGAGTGGACGAGTACGGAACGTGGAAACCGAATGAGAGTACTTGGTCGGGTGCGATCGGAGAGATATATGCCGGACGTGCTGACATTTCTATATCGGATTTTTCTATGACGAGCGCAAGATTGAACGTCGTAGATTTCACCTTTCCGCTCATCATCTCGAAGAATTGCGTTTTCATCAAGGAACCGAAGAAGTTCGCGATCAAATGGTCATCCTATTTTCAAGTAAGTGAACAAACATATATTTACACTAGCGCAAAGATCGTCCTTTCTCTTCTTATAGATTATATTTTCCTTTTGCGTCGTTCGCGTCCAAATACGCTAATTGAAAAGACGCAGTTAATTTTTTTCGTCTTTCTTTTTTTTTTTTTTTTCTGTTTACTCTTTCACCTTCCATTTAGACTTTCTCCCAATCCGTATGGATCGCAATGTTCGGGGTATTGGTTTTTGCAACGATCGTGTTAGTTCTCATCAAAATGAAAATTGGTACGGATCGTAATATTGGAGAATTGTTGTCCGATAATTTTCTTGAGATTTGGGGTATATTTTGTCAACAGGGACTGGCAGGTATTATTCGTTCAGTTCTTCCTTTTTTTTTTTTTTTTAATTATTTGATATTTACGTGAAAAAAAAAATATATATATATATATATATATGTTTACACAACATATAATATATACACAATAATTATATATTTAAATATTTACGTAAGTATGTAAAATGTATTACAAGCATATCCCGTTTGAATTTTAGACTTTCCAGATAGATCATCGTTAAGAATAGCATACCTCTCAATATTTCTTTTGGCTGTTGTCTTATCGGCCGCTTATTCCGCCGCTTTGATAAGCTTTTTAACGTCCGCTTTCCCCGTCTTACCCTTCAACTCGTTGGAGGGCTTAGCCGAGGACGGTACCTATCAATTTGTCGTCCTTCGCGGTACGGCCGATTACGATGTAGTTGCAGTGAGTCGGACGCGCATTTACGTGCATTTCTGTTTCCAATCGTACGAAATAACTACACGAGGATTATTAAACAAAATATTTATTCGTAGAATGCGAGGGATCCACTTGCGAAGAAATTGATGAAATTAATGCCGAAAGAAAAACAATTGCCACCAACTTTGAAGGAAGGTTTTAATAGCGTACGGTGAAATATAAAAAAAAAAAAAAAAAAAAAAAAAAAAAGAAATAATAATTTGTATATATATATGTATATATATATATATATGTTAGTTTTATTGTTAATACCGGTTACGTTAAATTACAGGTTTGTGAAAATGAAAAAGTTGCACTTTACACGTCGGTTGCAAAAAAGGAAGCTGTCAGATTTAAAACGCCATGTAACGTGGTTCCCATTACCGCAGGACGTATAGAAAGTTTAGCCATTATATTATCTAAGCACAATCAGTTCACTGACGTCATCAATTTTCAGTAAGTAGACGGGGATACAAATGTGAAGTTAATGTTTTCGTTTTTTTTGTTTTTCTATTTTCATCGTACGCCAAACCGAAAATCAATGTTCTAGCTTGCAGAAATTCATTAACAACGGCGTGATGAATCGTTTGAAAGATGGGACGTTCAAAAAGAAATTGAATATCATGTTGAACCACTCACCGGTTCGCTTTAACAGCGTTATATCGCTCATTTTCTTCGTTCTAATTGGTATTGTCACGAGTATTTGCGTTCTTATAATAGAAAAGTATATTTTCGTTCGTAGAGGAAGGAAGATGTAGATCATAGGTGGTTTGTCGTTGAAAGGACTGTAATAATTTTGTATATTATAATATCACGTTCGCGGGTAAGGAAAAATAACTGGAACGTCGTGCGTATTGATCGAAAATCATTTTGTCAAGTGCTCTTACCTCGTTTATATCGATCACAGAATGGCTATTAAATTATTTCGATGGAAGTACATACAATGTGTAAATGTGTCATAGGTGTATGTTCATTCGTTAATATATATATATATATATATATATATATATATATATATATATATATATATATCTTTGCACAGATAGAAAGGAAGGAAAGAAAAATACAAAATTCAAATAAACCTCATTAATCGATTGACGTTAACAGACCGGTACTAATCGAATTAATTTCAAGAATATCCACGCACACATCCGCCGCATAAATAATATATTTCTATTCGTACGACGGTCACAATAAGCGAAGTAGCAATAATGAGTGTTAGTACTGCCATTAGTTTAGAAATTTAGTCTCGTACGATCCTCTTTTACGTTACACACGTCTTACGCGTCGATTCGATCGAAACGTCCGATTAATCGTCCATCGTTATATTTACAAAAAAAAAAAAAAAACAAAAATAAGAAAAATGAAGTTCCCTGTGCGTTTAAAGATAGTCCTTCTTTTTCTTCTTCTTCTTCTACTTCCGAAGATCGGAAGAACTTATAAAATTTTTTCCATCGACGACGAAAACGTCCTGCTGATCGTCGACATTTGCAAATTGCATCGAACGAAGTCCGTAATTTTGTTATATCCCGAATCGATAAAAGGTAATCGATGATTATTTCTTCAATTTCCATTTTCCAAATGCATCGGCGTTACATTAATTTGTCCCTTTTTTCTTTTTCTTTTTTCTTTGGCCCTCCTTCCCCCGTATCCGCCCCTTCAGAAATGGAAATGACAACGACGACGTTCAAATTGACGCGCGCACTCTCTCGCGAAGGCTTTGCCACCGCGAGCCTTTATTTTTCGAAATTGAACGAATCGTCGTCGTATCACGGAAATCGAATCGCACGGCCACATTACATCGCCATTATAACCGATCACAACGATGCCATTAACGAGTTCTCCTTAGCTACGAGTACCTTTGACATGTCCATTGCCGTCTGGTCGGTATTGTTCATCAACGAGGCTAACAACGATCACGATTATTGTCACGGTCCACCGGGTAACTTGTTTCATTTGAAATTCAATTCGATAATGTTGGTACGTTGCGCCAAGGAAAATATATTACGCGAGTGGTATTCTATCGACTCTAATCGAACGGAGATCGACGATTTCGCAACTTGGAGTTTGAATAAAGGGATCGATAAAATCGTACGAGATTCGCTTTACGAGAGAAGATATAATTTGAAGGGTTACACAATGAGGGCCACTATAGTCAAGGTATAATATATCACTTTCGTATAAATTTTTGTCTGTTCGACGATCGTAATACTCATTATTATCACATTTTTATCCTTTACCAGGCGTCGTTTTTCCTATCCGCGAGCAAGGTTGGCAAATTGGACAGTTTTTTGGAACGATTGTTACAGGAATTTCGTCATACTCTGAATTTTAATGTCGATATCATCTCCGAGGTTGAAACCTTCGGAAGATGGGATCCGAACGAGAACACTTGGTCCGGTGCAATCGGGGAATTATATTCCGGACGTGCCGACATTTGTTTTTCCGGATTTTCCATGACAAATGCCAGATTGAATGCCGTTGACTTAACGATTCCATTATTGATCTCGAAAAATTATCTTTACATTCAGGAACCACAACGAGTATTCTCGATCAAATGGTCATCTTATTTTCTAGTAAGATAACTCGTAATCTCTTTCTCTTTTTTTTTTTTTTTTTTTTTCACGTCTTAAACTCAACGAATTAAAAAATTTCTTTTCACCTCCTCTTAGACCTTCTCCAGTTCTGTTTGGATTGCCATACTCGGAATATTGGTTGTAGCAACGATGTCATTGATTCTTCTTAAAATGAAAATTGGAACCGATAACCGTAACATTGAACGTTTATTCTACGACAATTTTCTCGATGTATGGGGTATATTTTGTCAACAGGGGCTAACAGGTTTTATTAAGATATTTCGGTTCATTTGGTTTTGTATTCTTTTTTTTTTTCCTTTTTAATAATTATACCTTACGCACCAAATTATTCGCTTACACTTTAGACATTCCAAATAGATCATCGCTAAAGATAGCATACTTTTCTATATATATTTTGGCCGTTGTCCTATCGGCCGCTTATTCTGCCGCTCTGATAAGCTATTTGACGTCCGGTATTCGCAAATTACCATTTAGATCATTGGAGAGCTTCGTCGAAGACGGTACTTATAAACTTTCCGTCTCTCGCGGTACCGCCGAATACGATCAATTCGCAGTAAGTATAAGATACGCATCGTGGACGTTTTGTTTTTTGTTCCACACCCAACGAGTATATTTATTTATGTAGAATTCGGCTGATCCGCTCGCTAAGGAATTGATGAAGTTGATGCTGGACGAAGAAAACTTGCCCAAAAATGCACTCGATGGATTTTTGAGAGTACGATCAAGCTTTATACGTTTAAAAATGAATTTTAACTTTTTCATTTATGTATATATATATATATATATATATATATATAATTAATAATGAAATTATTCATTATTACATAAAACATTATTATATTACAGATTTGTAAAAATCATAAACTAGCATTTTACACGTCTGACATTCTAAAGGATAATATAAATCATAAAATACCGTGCAACATCGTATCCGTTGAAACAGGACGCGTCGACACATTTTCGATAATATTATCGAAAAACAATCAATTCACCGACGTAATCAATTTTCAGTAAGTAGAAAATCGTCGAATAACATCGACTTATAATTTTAACCTATTGTTCCAAGAAAGAATTTATTATTTTAAAAGCTTGCAGAAATTTATCAACAACGGACTGATAAATAGTTTGAAGAACGAGATAATTCAAAATAGATCGAACAATATGATCAAGCCACAACCGGTTGACATAACCAGCGTAATAACTCTTATACTCTTCGTCCTGATCGGTATTATTTTAAGTATTTTTATACTGATCGTAGAGAGATGTTTTTTTTTCGAGGGGGGGATAAGGCAGAAGACGCCGGATGGTACATAGATAGTAATCCGATCGATAAAATCGTCGAAATTTTATGATGCAAAATGAAAATGAATCGTATTACAATATATCGAATGGGAATACGTTAATGAGAAATATGCGATCATGAAGTTATCAACGATTACGCCAATTATTCGTTCTCGATGAATCATTATATATTGATATCATTATATATTGATTATAAAAATAATTTTAATATATATATATATATATATATATATATATATATATATAATATTAATAATTTTTAAATAGGAATATAAATGATACCCTTAAGTATATATATATAATCTAAGCTTTTGCATTATTCAGCAAAGTATTATTAAATTGAAATGGAACGTTCCGATAATACATATAATATCGAATGTGTAAACATGTATGTTGAGAACATTATCTTTACTCGTCGAATTAAGGCTCACATGTATTTCAATTATTTCGATCGTTCGTACTTGAACGAATTAAGGATAATTTCGTTGTCGAAACGAGAAATCAAATTTAATTTCGGCAAAATTTTCATGAACCCGATACGGCGAAGCACAATTTCCAATGAAATTCTGAGCCAATCATAAATTTGATCGCGACAAAACGCGATATGTTCTACGAATAGCAATCAAAATGTATCATAAAGCACGTGTGTACATTATTACGTTGTGAAAGACAGATTATTTAAGAGATATTACATTTTTTGACATTACATTCGTAATTGGTAAAATTGACGTGAATTGAACGCCCTTTCAAACGATATTATCCTATTAATTTATATATTCTTTATAAAATCAATATGGCATATATTGTATTTACAATGCTATTATCAGATTTTTGTGCACTTAATATCGATTATGATAATTCTCCACTATACGGTTTTTTTCTTTTTTTTTTTTTTTTTTTTTTTCATTATATTCCACGCGGATAAAAAAAATAATTGGAACGTATCGCGTGATGGACGCTAATCATTTCGTCAAGTGCTTATCGATCATCAACTCTTCATATCGATTAGAATGGCTATTAAATTATTTTGATGAAATTCCTAAGTAGTTTTTAAGAAATTATATTTTATATATCATACGATGTGCGTTTGTGTATACGTGAATGCAGATGGACAAACATATACACACACACACACGCACGCACACATCAAAGAAGAAAAAAAATGGAAGGAAAAGGAAAATTTAAAATGAATATCATCAATCGATCAATGTTATCCCAGTTCCTACACGCATAAAATTATTTTCCTTGAAAGAACACAGACCTACACACATGAATAAACTAACCTTACGTTACGTCTACATCGATTCTGATGACGAGCGCGATACACAAAATGGCAATATAACACTCTAATTAATTAAGAAATTTAGTAGGTTGCGATCATCCATTGTCGTAACGTGAAAATTTTATTAAACAATTCGTAAAATTCGATTAACACGCTTATACGCGATCGTATTTAGAAAAATGACGTACGTTAAGCGATTAAAGATCCTCCTCGTTCTATTTCTTCTTCCGAAAATCGGAAGATCGTACGAAAAGTTATTACACCGGGACGAACACGTTCATTTAATGATCGACATTAGCAAATTTTTCGGAGCGAAATCTATAATTTTCACGTACTCGAGATTAATTAAAGGTAAGAAAAAAAAAATATATATATATATATATCTAATTTTCTTCGATTCATTTTGATCACCTAGAGTAGTTTATTTTTCGTCAGAAATGGAAATGACAAAGACTATGTTCGAATGGACGCGTGCACTGTCTCGGGAAGGTATAACTACGACGAAATTTTACTTCTCGGATTTGGACAAATCATCGTATTACGTAAACCGAATCGTACGACCACATTACATCGTTATAATATCTAATTACAAAGATATCAACGAGTTCTCCATGGCGACCAGTACCTTCGACATGTCCTTCGCCGCGTGGTTAGTTTTATTCACTTACGAGGGATATCATTCCGATTATTGTCACGATCCACCGGGTAACGTGTTTCATTTGAGATTCGACTCGCACGTTTTGGTACGCTGCGGTACGGAAACTATTATACGAGAGTGGTACTCGATTAACACGAATCGCACCGAGATCGACGATTTCGCAACCTGGAGTTCGGAGAGAGGGGTCGTTAAGCTAGCTTCAGGTTCTCTTTACGAGAGAAGAAAGAATTTGAAGGGTTTATCCATGAGAGCCGTCACCATTAAGGTAAAATAATTAATTTCGATCTATAAACATAATCCATATCACATTCGAATAATATTAGTCGTTGTTATCGAATCTTTTATTTTCAGGCTTCACCGTTCATATACGTAAACAAGGCTGACCAATTGGATGGTTTAATGGGTAACATGTTGCACGAACTTTGTGTCACTTTGAATTTTAGTTTTGAAATTGTCTCGGAGGTAGAAACTTACGGTAGATGGGATCCGATAAAGAACAATTGGACCGGTGCAATAGGTGAAATATATTCTGGAGGTGCAGACATCTCTTTGTCGGGCTTTAGCATAACAAATGCAAGATTGAACGTCGTCGACTACACGTTCCCCTTTGTCATATCCAAAAGATATCTCTACATAAAGGAACCAGACGTATTCACGATCAAATGGACATCTTATTTTATGGTATGGTAACTTTCGATCGTATTATTTATTTTTCATCTTTCTACTCCCACGTAAAAACCAACTCGCACGAATTTCTTTCGTTAGACTTTCTCCCGATCTATTTGGATAACCGTATTGGGGTTATTGATCGTTGCATCGATCTTACTGATTTTTCTCAAAAGGAGGGACGAAAACGATCGCGGCTTAGGACGATTATTGTCCGACAATTTTCTGGAGGTTTGGGGTATATTTTGTCAACAGGGATTGTCAGGTGGTATTAATCGATATTTCAACATTTTTCTTTTCGATCCTTCTTTGTTTCTATCTCAACGATTATATTTACGGCAAAGTATACGTTCGATTTAGATATTCCCGATAGACTTTCGTTAAGGATAGCGTACATTTCTATATTCCTTTTGGCCGTTGTATTATCGGCCGCATATTCGGCCTCTTTGACGAGCTTCTTAACCGCCGGTATAAGCATCTTACCCTTTGATTCATTAGAGAGCTTCGTCGAGGACGGTACTTATAAACTTACCGTTCTTCGTGGTACGGCTGAATATGACATATTTGCGGTGAGTATGATACTTACGATTAACGTTGTTCCAACGAATGATAATATTTGTTTGTAGAATTCGGATAGTCAGCTTGAAAAGAAAATGATGATGTTGATGTTGGACGAGGAAAAATTGCCTCTCACTATATCCGAAGGATTTATGAATGTATGATGAAGTATAGTGAATAAATAAGGAATAATTTATTTAAATATTTATATGTATATATGTGTATATATATATATATAGATATATGTAGACATGGTTTAATTAATAATACTACTTTCGTAAATTATAGATTTGTAAAAATCATAAACTCGCAATCTACACGTCGGCTATAGTGAAGGATACTGTAATTACTGTCCCGCCATGTAAAATTGTTTCGATTGATACGGGACGTTTAAATGCGGCTGGCATCGTTCTGTCCAAGCACAATCCATTCACAAAGGTTATCAATTTTCAGTGAGTAAACGATTCTATTATAACGTTAATATCAATTTGGATCCAATTTAAATCGCAATGGATGTTACAGCTTGAAGAAATTTCTCAACAGAGGAATGAATAATCGTATAAGAGATAAGAAATATGAAGATAAATCCAACAATACGATCGAACATCAACCGGTTAAAATAATCAGCGTAATGTCACTTATTCTCTACGTTTTAATCGGTGTCACTTTAAGTATTTGTATTTTGATCGTAGAGAGATGCATTTTTGTTAGCGAAAATGAGATGACGTCGATGGTACACCATCGATTTCTATCCGGTCGATTGAATCGTCGATATTTTTTTGATGTAAAATGAAAGTAATCGCGATGGGAATTTTTTTCATCAGAAATTAACGCTCGCGAATCATTATCGATCATGCTAATTTTCGTTCTCAATGAATTTTCATATATTGTCCTTGTTATTTCCCAATGGAATAGAAATATCCTAATCCATATCTAAGCTTTTGCATTATTAAGCTCTTTTTTTAAATTAAAATAAAGTTTCTTCATTATATCAATAGTTCTAGCATTCGTATAACGCTTTCTTCATTTCATAAAACCAATTGCATAACGCGTGCGAGCGTTTTAATTCTTTCGAAATATTTCGATTTATCGCCTTTGCGAAAATTGTAACTTTCATTAGTAAAAAAAAAAAAAAAAAAAAGAAAAAGGAAAAACGAACCGATTAAAAAAGAATCGTTCATTTTCTATAAACTTTATTTATCACTGCGCACATACGTTATTACACATGGTTTTTGATGTCACATTCGCAACGATTGATCTACGTGAATTGAACGTCCCTTTGAACAATTTTATCGCGTATTAATTGTATCGATTTATTGTATGTATTTCCTAATTAAATTGATACGAAAGATATTTATCGTTATAAATTTATCGTCGAATTTCTGTACTTTACCGAACACCTCCTCAATCGATTGGAATTATTTTCAATTGTAAATTAGCTTTTGCGCACGAAGAATAAATGATATGTAGCGTGGAATAGTCGGAAGTCATTTTGTCGATCCCTTATCTCGTTTATATCGATCGGAATGATTATTAAATTGTTTCGATAAAAGTGCGAAACTCGAGGAAGCGGAAGTTGTTCTTAAAATATTAATATTTTGAACTCTTTGTAAAACGGTTAACGATGTCTATGTATATACGTGAATGTGGACAGAAAAAAGAATATATATATATATATATATACACACACTCATGTCGATTAAGAATTGGAGTAGAAGAAAGAGAAATATTAAAACGAATTTCATTAACCGATTGATGTTGCACCAGTGCCAGCAAACATACAATTATTTTCTTCTCTCTCTCACACACACACACAAACACATACACACGTTACGTCAAATATTATGTCAAATGCATTTATATTCGCGCGACAAGTGCATTGTATCAAGAAGTTGTGCAATTTAGTCTTTTGCGGATCTTCTTTCGACGTTACTCGGAAATATTTTTCACGAAATATATTTCAAGCTAATATAAAACGATTAGAGGGATTTGATCGAAAGCGCCCGTCGCATTACGTATCGCGAAAAGATGAGACACGTTGCGCGATTAATGGTTCTAGTCGTTCTATTTCTTCTTCCGAAAATCGGAAGATCGTACGAAAAGTTATTACACCGGGACGAACACGTTCATTTAATGATCGACATTAGCAAATTTTACGGAGCGAAATCTATAATTTTCACGTACTCGAGATTAATGAAAGGTAAGAAAAAAATATATATATCTCATTTTCTTCGATTCATTTTTATCACCTAGAGTAGTTTATTTTTCGTCAGAAATGGAAATGACAACGATGATGTTCAAATGGACGCGTGCACTGTCTCGGGAAGGTATAACTACGACGAAATTTTACTTCTCGGAATTGGCTAAATCATCGTATTACGTAAACCGAATCGTACGTCCACATTACATCGTTATAATATCTGATGACAACGATATCAACGAGTTCTCCATGGCGACCAGTACCTTCAACATGTCCTTCCCCGTGTGGCTAGTCTTATTCACTTACGAGGGATATCATCCGGATTATTGTCACGATCCACCGGGTAACGTGTTTCATTTGAGATTCGATTCGGAACTTTTGGTACGCTGCGGTACGGAGAATATTATACGTGAATGGTATTCGATTAACACGAATCGCACCGAGATCGACGATTTTGCAACCTGGAGTTCGGAGAGAGGTGTCACCAAACTTGTTTCAGGCTTTATTTACGACAGAAGATACAATTTACAGGGTTTGACAATGAGAGCCGTTTTAGTCAAGGTAAAATATACTCTTTCTTCTTTTTTTTTTTTTTTTTTTTTTTTTTTTGAAAAAAGAGAAATGAATCGTCTCATTGTTAACGTCATTTTTCTTCTATAGTCGTCGC
The DNA here is from genome assembly GCA_918808275.2 of Dolichovespula sylvestris. NCBI lineage: Eukaryota > Metazoa > Arthropoda > Insecta > Hymenoptera > Vespidae > Dolichovespula > Dolichovespula sylvestris. Next base: position 8,329,543 of record OU964968.1, read on the forward strand.
CGACGATCTACTTAAACGAGGCTGGCAAATTGGACGGGGTATTGGGTAGAATGTGGAGAGAACTATCTCTTACTTTGAATATTAGTTTTAAATTCGTCTCGGAGGTAGAAACTTACGGAAGATGGGACCCAATAAGAAACAATTGGACCGGTGCAATCGGTGAATTATATTTTGGACGTGCTGACATTGGCCTGTCGGAATTTGCTGTGACAAATACCAGATTGAACGTCGTTGACTTCACCTTTCCCCTTATCGTCTCTCATCTCTGTCTTTACATACAAGAACCAAAGATATTCGCGATCAAATGGTCATCGTATTTTCAAGTACGAAGACGTTCGATCGAATCGTTCTTACTATTTTTTTTTTTGCACGTAAAAACCAACTCGAACGAATTTCTTTCGTCAGACCTTCTCCCGATCTATTTGGATCGCCGTATTGGGGTTATTGATCGTTGCATCGATCTCAATGATTTTTCTCAAAACGAGGGACGAAAACGATCGCGGCTTAGGACGATTATTGTCCGACAATTTTCTGGAGGTTTGGGGTATATTTTGTCAACAGGGATTGCCAGGTGGTATTAATCGATATTTCAACATTTTTCTTTTCGATCCTTCTTTGTTTCTATCTCAACGATTATATTTACGGCAAAGTATACGTTCGATTTAGATATTCCCGATAGACTTTCGTTAAGGATAGCGTACATTTCTATATTCCTTTTGGCCGTCATCTTATCGGCCGCATATTCAGCATCTTTGACGAGCTTTTTAACGGCCGGTATCAACATCTTACCTTTTCGTTCATTGGAGGGCTTCGTCGAAGACGGTACTTATAAATTTTCCGTTTTTCGCGATTCGGCCGACTATGAAACGTTCGCAGTGAGTATCATACTTACCCTTAACGTTGTTCCTACGAATGAGAATATTCGTTTGTAGAATTCGGATGGTCCGCTTGAAAAGAAGATAATGAAGTTGATGTTGGACGAGGAAAAATTGCCTCTCATTATATCCGAAGGATTTATGAACGTACGATGAAGTATAATAAATAAAAATGAAATTGTTTATATATATATATATATATAAATGGTTTCGTTAATAATACTCGTTTTTAAATTATAGTTATGTAAAAATCCTAAACTAGTGCTCTACACGTCGAATTTAATGAAAAATATTTTAATTCGTAATATGCCATGTAAAATTATACCTATCGAGACGGGACGTATAAATGTAATTGCTATGATCTTGTCTAAGCACAATCCATTTACCAACGTCATTAATACTCAGTAAGTAAATGATTATCTGATAATGTTAATATTCAATCGACGTACGTTAAAATCACAAACATTTATTTCAGCATAAAGAAATTTATCAACAGTGGAATGAATAATCTTATTAGGGACAAGATATCCGAAAAGAAATCCAATAATCCGATCAAGCATCAACCGGTTTATATAATCAGCGTAATATCACTTATTTTCTACGTCCTAATCGGTATCATTTTAAGTATTTGTATTTTGATCGTAGAGAGATGTATCTTTGCACGTAAAAGCGTAAAGACAAAGTCGATCGTACAACGATTGCGTCCGATCGATTGATTCGTCGATATTTTTTCCCATGTAAAAAGGAAAGTAATCTCATTGAAAGATATCGCGATGAAATTTTTTTTTTCAATCAGAAATTATTATCGATCGCGTCGATATTTTTTATCAATGAATTTTCACGCATTATCCTTGTTATTTCCCAATGGAATAGAAATACGATTAAAGTATATATAAGTTATTTGAATTATTTAGCACCGTTTTGAATTAACGCGATGAAATTTTTTTTTTCTGAAATTATATTAATAGTTCGTACGTACGTTCGCATAAAACATTTTCTTCATAAAACGTAAACGAGCGCGTTAAGTATTTTTATTTCGATTTTTATTCGCGTTTTACGGAAATTACAACGATCAGTAATCGCAACAAACGAAAGAAATTATATTTTTGCTTTTCTTTTCTTTTTTTTACTTCTTTTTTCTTTTTAATGCATGACTCGTGACAATCGGTGTAATTCACTCGCGTTTTCTCATTTTTTTTTTTTTTTTTTTTAATAAACATATTGTCCTATTTAGAGCAAGAGATATTTCGATATCAGCAGTATGTTAAATATTCTATGATAGTAATCATAATGTATCATCATGCACGTACATTTCTACACACACACACACACACACACACACACACATATATATATATATATTATAAAACGAAATTATTTAAGAAGTATTGAATTTTTCCGATGTCAAATTTGCAATGGAGAATTGACAATGTAATAAAAATTCGTTTTAAACTATATACCTTTGAATAAACAACATCCCTTTCGTCGTATCCGTTCATAGATCTTTAATGAAATTAATGTAAAACATATCGCGTCTACGTAATGTTATTATCCAAATTTTTACACTTTATCGTACGTCTTCTTAATCGATCATAATAATTTTCCATTATAAGCTCGCGTTCGTGGATAAGGATATAACGTGTGATACAAGCAAATCATTTTGTCAAGTGGTCACCTCGTTTATATCGATCAGTATAGCTATTAAATTATTTCCCATGGAAGTGCAACGTAGTCCTTAAAATATTACATTTTACAATCATACGTGTTTACCGATGTGTGCATGTAAACGTGTTTGTATGTATATACATGAATACAGACATATATATATATATATATATATATATATATATATATATACACACATCGACGAAAGAATATGGAAATAAAAGAGAAATTAAAATGAATTTCATTAGCCGATGGATGTTGCTCCAATAATAGCACGCATAAAATTATTTTCTTCGAAAGTATATAAACCCATATTTACACATACACACGCGCTGATCCACGCGCACACACATACGCACACATTACGTAATATAAAACGCGATATATCAAGTGGGAACATGTCACTCCTATTTAATTGGAAAATTTAGTCTCCTGCGATATTCTATCGTCGTCAGGTGTTAAAATATTTTTATCACGAGTTTCTTTAAAACGTAATATACGTAAAATTCGATATGTTCAGAAGTAAAATGAAGATACTGGTTTTACTTTTTCTCCTTCCAAGGATCGCAAATCCGTACGAATTATTTTCCATCGGCGACGAACACGTTAAATTTATCGTCGACGTTTGCAAATTATATCGAACTAAGTCGATTATATTCTTATACGGCAGTTCGACGAAAGGTACGACGATATAACATTCAATTGCGATTAAACTCGATTACATTCCTACACGTCGGTGTGGTATTCATTTCCTTTCTTTTTGTTTTCCCTCCTTTTTTTCCCCCTTTCCTTCAGAAATGGAAATGAAAACGACGATGGTCAAATGGACGCGCGTACTTTCGCGAGAGGGTATTACAACGACGAGCTTTTACTTTTCGGAAATGGAAAAATCGTCGTATCACGTTAATCGAATGGTACGGCCTAATTACATAGCGATTATATCCAACGAAAATGACGTTAAACAGTTCTCCATTGGAACCAATAAATTCGACATGTCCTATGCTACGTGGCTGGTTATATTCGTACCGTACGAGGGACACAGTAATCCCGATTATTGTCACGGTCCGCCGGGTAACATATTTCATTTGAGATTCGACACGGAAATGTTGGTACGTTGCGATACCGAAAATATTGTAAGGGAGTGGTACTCGATCGACGTCGATACGAATCGTACGGAGATCGTAAATTTTGCAACGTGGACCATCGAAGATGGAATAAAAACAATTTCACCGGATTCTCTTTACGAGAGAAGGAACGATTTAAAGGGTTACATCATGAGAGCCGTTTTAGTTAAGGTAAAATAGGTTTTGATTTTCTTTTCTTTTCTCTCCGATCTATCATAGATGTACGATATTTGTTCGCTACTCGAAAGTGAATCGTCGCGTTGTTAACTACAATTTTTTTATTCTTCTTTAAGTCATCGCCGACGGTCTACGTAAACGAGGATGGCAAATTGGACGGGGTATTGGGTAGAATGATGAGAGAACTTCCCGTAACCTTGAATTTTAGTTACAAAATTGTCTCAGAGGTAGAAACTTACGGAATATGGGACTCAATAAGAAACACATGGACCGGTGCGATCGGTGAAATATATTCTGGACGTGCTGACATATGTTTTACAACATTTACCATGACGAATGCCAGATCTAATGTCGTCGACTTCACGTATCCCTTAATCAAATCGAAATTCTTTCTCTACGTGAGGGAATCGGAAACATTCGCGATCAAATGGTCATCGTATTTTCAAGTACGACGACGTTCGATCGAATCGTTCTTGCTATCTTTTTTTTTTTGCACGTAAAAACCAACTCGAACGAATTTCTTTCGTCAGACCTTCTCCCGATCTATTTGGATCGCCGTATTGGGGTTATTGATCGTTGCATCGATCTCAATGATTTTTCTCAAAACGAGGGACGAAAACGATCGCGGCTTAGGACGATTATTGTCCGACAATTTTCTGGAAGTTTGGGGTATATTTTGTCAACAGGGATTGTCAGGTGGTATTAATCGATATTTCATTATTTTTCTTTTCGATCCTTCTTTGTTTCTATCTCAACGATTATATTAACGGCAAAGTATACGTTCGATTTAGATATTCCCGATAGACTTTCGTTAAGGATAGCGTACATTTCTATATTCCTTTTGGCCGTCATCTTATCGGCCGCATATTCAGCATCGTTGACGAGCTTTTTAACGACCGGTATCCACAAAATACCCTTTCGTTCATTGGAGGGCTTCGTCGAAGACGGTACTTACAGACTTGCCGTTCTTCGCGGTACGGCTGAATATGATATGTTTGCAGTGAGTATGATACGTCTCCCATCGTTTTTGTTCCTATGAATGAGAATATTTATTTGTAGCGCTCTGATAATCCGCTAGATAAGAAGATGATGAAGTTGATGTTGGACGAGGAAAAATTGTCGATAAGTGTACTTGATGGATTTAGAAAGGTAGGATGAATTTTTGTTAATAATAAAAAAAAAGAAAAACTTTCCTATCGTTCGACTTATTATTAATCTCTCTCTCTCTCTCTCTCTCTCTCTCTCTCTCTTTCTTTCTCTCTTATTATTTCATTATTGACATCACGGATCTTTTAAATTTATTTTTTCAATCAATTTTCGATTTATCAGAGTTTTGTCATCAGGGCTTTGTGACAATCCGTTTTGATATTACAGATTTGTGACAATCCTAAATTGGCGTTGTACTTGGGCAACGTATTAAAGGATTCTGTACTTGTTGATATACCGTGCGGCATTGTTGGCGTTGATACTGGACATGTAGATAAGAATGCAATGATATTATCGAAGAACAATCCGCTCACCGGTGTAATCAATTTTCAGTAAGTAATAAACGATCTGTACGTCCATTAAACAGTTTCATATTCTATTATCGCGTACGTTCTCAATCATTACCTTCTAATTCCAGTTTATTGAAATTCATCAATAGAGGTATGAACAATCGTATGAAAAACTCGACGTCCGAAAAGAAATCCAGTGATATCGTCGAGTGTCAATCGATAGGGATTAAGAACGTAATGTCACTTATTTTCTTCATATCAATTGGCATCTTATCGAGTACATTTATTCTGATCATAGAAAAGTATTTTTTTGTTTTGTAAGAGAAAAGGAAAAAAAACATGGTCGTTGTATTTTATCATGTAAGAAGTTTCAAATGATTTACAGGTAAAAGAAATCTCTAATCGCGTATGCGTTCTCTCGTAAATTATTATCAATCACAATTCTAATATATATATATATATATATATACATATATGTTCTCGAAGAATATTGACGTTATTATTGTTATTATTCTATTGAAATATAGAATAACAGGCGCAATGATATTTAAGCTTTTGCATTATTCAGCAAGATTTTAAATTACGATAGAATTTCTTCTCCACGGCATTTATACGTCCGATCGCACGTTATGTTTCTTTTTTTTTCATTTCTTCTCTTTTTTTTTACTTTTTTCTGTTTTTTTTCCTTCTTCTTTTTATACTCGTCGAATGCACGTGCAAAATATTTTAATTCGTGTCGAACCATATCAATCTTATTCCCTCGTTAGACGTGCCACGGTGCAGTTGAAATGAACAAAAAAGGACGAAAAGAGAAAAGAAAAGAAAAAAAAAAAAAGAAAAAAAGAAAAAAATAGAGAAGAAGGAAGAGGAAAAATTGCAATCGTCATTTTTTATGTACGACGTCGCGATCGCGCGATATAATTTAATCGCTTTTCCTCGAGTTCATTCGATAAACATATTTTTTATTTTCCCTCCCCTATCTAGAACAATGCCGACGTTACAGATGGCCTAAGGCGTGTCGAATTTCCCATGATTAAATATTAATCGTGTATCAAAGGGGTATACGTACGCAAAATTTATGAGAATTCAGATGTATTTTCCTCCGTTTTTCGAAAGGTCAAACGTATCGGGCAACGATTCGAAACAATCTCGATTGAAATAATTTATTAACACAGTCTTTCTCCCCGTCTCTACCCATTTAATATCATGGACTTATAAACCGAACATTCGAACCAGTCTACCCACTTTAATCCATACCATCGATACGTTTTATTTACTACCTCGTGCCACTCGTAGTATCGTCGAACGCGTTGAAGTGTTTTACATACGATGTCAAAATTGTTTCTCGTTACGTTTACATATTTACTATTGATAGTGACGCGTGCCTTGTGCCTTCTAAATACCGTGAAAGAACATTCGACCGATGATGGATTTCTCTCGGAGAGTTATGTCTCTTACATAATCGACGTATGTCGTTTTTATAAGACATCCTCGGTAATTCTATTTTACACGGCCGCTCGTATAGGAGGTAACGTTCAAACGAATAATTTATATTTTACTATCATCGATCTTTCTCTTTTTTCTTCTTCATTATTATTATTATTATTATTATTATTATTATTATTATTATTATTATACGATTTATCGATATTTTCGTTCGATAGATTTAAGATTCAGTACGATCGTACACAACTGGGCGCGTTCATTTTCGCGCGAGAACATTCCGTTTATCGGATTACACGTATCGAATATCTCGAGAACGTCCACGTATCGATACAAAATCACGAGACCGTTGTACGTCGTCGTATTGTTCGACGATCAATCGGTGGAAGAATTTTCTAATGTATCACGTATATTCAATATGTCCTATCCCGTCTGGTACGTAATATTCTTGCCTGGAAATTATCGTCGGAATTATTGTCAGGATAGGACGAGAAATTTATTCAACGTACGTTTCAACACCGAAATGTTGGTGACGTGTCCTAGTGAAAGTGTCACGAGAGAATGGTACTCGTTATGGGACAATAGTACCGAGACGTTAGATCTGGCTATATTGAAACCCGACGGTGCATTCAGTTTTTTAACGAATTTGTCGTTGAACTATAGAAGAAGGAACATGAACGGATTGACTCTCAAAACCGTTGTTGTTAAGGTGAGATAAACGACGACGACGACGACGACGACGACGACGACGATTGCTGTTCCGACAGGCATGAAAATTGGGTTGCAGCAATCAGGCGCTTTGCTGATTCGTTACGTTTATAGATCAATTTTTTTTTTTTTTCTTAACGATCGATACGTCACTCTTTCAAACGATTTAAGCCATATAACGTTAAATTATGTATATATTTATACAAATTTAATTTTTCTTTTTTTAATATTATTACAAATACAGGATAGCCCGTACATCGAAGTAGAGAAGAATGGAACCTTGACCGGATTGTTCGGGGACGTTTTAACCGAGCTCAGTAAAACGGTGAATTTTACATTGGACATCGTTAAATTCGAGGACGAGTATGGTAGATGGGACGAAGAGAAAAAAATTTGGACCGGCGCGGTCGGCGAGATAGCGACCGGTCGTGCCGACATTTCAATATCGGAATTCTCCTTGACAGGTAACAGGCTCAACGTGGTCGATTATATAGCACCGATCATAATCAGTCCAATGCATTTTTATATAAAGGATCCGTTACTTTATAGTACCAAATGGACCGGTTATTTAAAAGTAAGTATAAGTTTATAGAACAAAAAAAAAATATATTAATATATATTCGATTAAAAACGTCATTATTAATATCTAAAAAAAAAAAAAAAAAAAAAAAGAGAAAACTGATAATATTCTTCAAGGTATTCGATTTGAGGATTTGGATATTCATTATTGTAATAATATCGACGGCACCGTCGCTCGTGAGTATTTTGAAAATGAACGACAATCCGGAACGTGGAACGCATCGGATCGTATCAATGATATTAGAAAATTATCTACAATTTTGGGGTATCTTTTGTCAACAGGGTCTCGCTGGTAACGCTCATTGGGCAATTAGAAAAAATATAAAAATTATGCCACGTTTTGATTAGTCATTAGACTACGCGTAACCAATCGGCGTGTGAATCACGGCTGTCGCTTTGGTTTTTTTTCTTTTCCGCTCCGCCCCCACCCCCTCCCCTTTTCCTATCCCTTCTTCTCGCGTTTGTGAAAGGGAAGAAACAAAAAAGATCGCGCGAAGTTTCGAACGTTTGGGATTTTTAATTTCTTTCTCTATTCCTTTTTTTTCTTTTCTTTTTTTTTTTTTAATTCGCGACATTAAAAAAAAAAAAAAAAAAAAAAGAAAAAAGAATATCGATTGGAAAAGGATTAAAAAATTGTTATACGTTCAAATTTCTTAATTTCTAAATAACGTTATTGTCAGTGACGTTTGATCGATAAATCAAATCGAATCGTGTATCGAATAGTTTATAATCCTGTCACTGATTGAGAGTCGCGAGATAAAGAAGTATTAACAAGTTTTTTTCACGACAATAGCATTTGCACATTCGTGCGATTAACACGCTCGTGGTTCACATGACGTTAGAAATACTACGAACGTACGAACGAGGAAATGATTTCGAAGACAAATTTTGTTTTATACCTTTTTTTTTTTTATTATTATTATTATTATTATTTTTTTTTTTTTCTATATTCTTTCTTCTTCCTTCTAGCATTTCCTTATCGACTTTCGTTAAGATTGGCATACTTTTCGACCTTTCTTTCGGCCTTTATCGTGTTCGCCGCTTATTCTGGAACACTGGTATCGTTTTTAACGAACAACGTACGTATTTTACCATTTCGATCGCTCGAGGAACTCGTCAATGATGGTAGTTATCAGGTCGCTGTTTACAAAGGTGGTGCCGATTACGATATGTTCGCGGTAAGCACACGATCGAACAATCAAATGTTAATCGTTTGTAAAGAAAATTGGATCGCATTGACGTTAATTATTTTTAACTTTATAGTACGGCAACGATTCGTTGTCGAAAGGAATGATGAGGATTATGAGAAAGGTGGAGAAATTACCGACCACAGCTTTGGAAGGGATTTCGCAGGTAGGAGCTAGATTCGTCTCTAATCACGTAACAGTGCCATACGTTCCCCATAAAGTTCGATTAAGTCGAATCTCTAAAAAAATTAATTAAATTAAATTAAATTAAATTAAATAAAAAAAAGAAAAAAAAAGGAAGGAATTATTTGATCGATCGTAAAACACAGATGAACTTGTTTCTCTTTCGAAATTCTTTTTCGTAATGATCGATGAACGTTCTCACGTCTCGATCATCCTACGACAAATAAATCGTAAACGTTAATCACGACGAATATTTATTTACAAATTTTTACATCGATACGTTGTCGCCGTCGTGAAAAAAATTTTTGTTCTTTTTTTCATACGAATCGCCAATCCAACATTCTAGGTTTGCAACGAACGTAGGGTCACGTTTCTTACAAGCGTCGACATACAATTGTCATTGCATAATCATTCTTTGTGCAACATAGTCAGTATAAACAGCGGACAAATAATTACGCTGGCAATGATACTTACGAAAAACAGTCCTTTTACCGACTTGATTAATCATCAGTGAGTAATAGAATTTTTTTTATCCAAAGTATCGTCGTCTTACAAATATACGAGGATTTTAATTTTTTATACGAAACATGTTGTGTTTTTGTTTGTTTGTTTGTTTGCTTGTTTGTTTGTTTGTTCTTTTCTATCATTATCATTATTATTTCATTTATCGTTTATATACGTATTTTTTATTTAACAGTATGAATCGGCTTTTTTACAACGGTGTCATCGATCGTCTCAAAACTAAAAACACAAAGATGATGAAGTACGATGGGTCAACGTACGAGAGCGTATCCTATCGATCGATTCATCCCGTTATCGATCTTTTGAAGATCGGTCTTGCGATAAGTATTTGCATATTAATTATAGAGTTATTGTTTCAAAGGATATATTTTTTTTTTAACGAAAGGAGACGCGTTCGTATTACCGAAAGGAACGATAAAAATTTGAGAGGATTGAATCGATTGGATTGTCGTAAGGAGAATTTTATTTTGTGATTTTTTTTTACGTGGAAAGATAATCATCGATTGTAATCTATTGACACGGCCGATGAGCGATGTCGGAATTTATCGATATAAAAATGGAAAAGAAACAAAAAAAAAGAAGAAGAAGAAGAAGAAGAAGAAGAAGTGTTTAGTCATTCGAATAGAAAGATATATTTTTTTCAAAATTGAGATTTCAGACGTAAAATTTATATTTTAAATTAAATCGACAATTAAGGAGATGTCTATTTTGTTTTATTGAGTTATTTTATTTTTAATAGAAAAGAAAAAAATATTATACGCACGGTGTTATCTACTCGGATGTAAAATATTAAACGATTTTCAATGAAAAAAAAAAAAAAAAAAAAAATAATTGGAAAAATAGTATCATTTATTTGTCATATAAACTATGAAAAATTCCGACATTTAATTTATTCGCCAAATCAATACTTACGTTCTTCTAATCGTTTCGAAACATTCGTAGGATAATTTAACGCGTTTAAGATGAAAATATGTATATTAAATAACGTTTCACACTCATTACGGATTGATAATCAATCGAGTGTTATTCGTCGATATATGTATATACTCGTACTTACAATACGGATGACATACACCTAATGCTTATGATTAAAGTCGATAGGAAAATGAGAGAAATGTGTTTACTTCGCAACGATTTCTTTTTTTTTTTTTTTTTTAATCTAAATACATATAATCTTTTCAAAGGAAAAATCTAAAGTGACACGAATGTATGTCATTAGAACATCAAGGATAAAAAAAAGTTCTCCATATACCGGGTGAGCCGATGAAACTATTGCCGGATAAACTGGATCATTATTTCGTCTCTTTTTATACTCGAAAGAATTTCAATGATTAAACAAAAATATTACAAAAATTTTCCTCCATATATATGTGTGTGTGTATATATGAATATATATATATTTTTTGTCTTTATGTAATACGCGTGCTTTATCGGGAAACATTTTTTTTGAAGAAGTACACATACATATATATATATATATAAATTGTATTGCACAAATACGTGACAATGGTTATTCGATCATCCAGTATATAACGTATAAATGTAAATGTGAAATACATGAAATACATTTACCTTCAAAATTCCCTCGTAAAAGGGAAAGAGCTATATTATTCTTATCGCTCGCAATCATCTAATGGAATATTAGTACGCGTGCGCATGCAATTTGTAAATTGAACCACATTTTCTATATGATCGACATTGTAATAGGGATGGATGTCAATTGAAAAAAAAAAAGTAAAAAAAAAAAAAAAAAAAAGAAAGACCCGACTCCTCGCTCTCTTTCCTTTTCGTTCATTTCTCTTCTTTTTTTTTCTTCGTCTTTCTTTCCACGATCCTCCCCTTTCGACGATCTCGCAATTTAACTTTTATTTCTTTTTTTTATTCGATCGACTCCTAATTATTATCAACGAGGATTTTATTTTTTTCTGCATTTCCCTCTCTCTCTCTCTCTCTCTCTCTCTCTCTTTCTTATTATTATTTTACTTTTTTTTTCTTTTTGATAAATGCAAGCAATAAACGGCAGCGGTACGTTGATAAAATGTTTTAAGATCTAATCGAATTTTATTTGAGTGCATCCGAGTCTGTATGCCGGGGTTACTATATTGCATTGAAGGTAAAAATTGTTTAGACTCGTCGTTCGAAACTTAGTCGTACGTTGTTCGTTCTTGCTCATTCCTGAACACACGTTTCGTATGAACAATTATAAAGACCTTTCGTCGGATAGTAAACAGTAAGATTTGCGATTGTTCGTCGAACTGATTGGATATCAACTGACAAAATTTCGATTTCTTTTTTTTTTTTTTTCTTTTTTCTTTTTTACCCTCCGTGTACGTTTCCATCGCGAATGATAATTAAGGGAGAGAACAATGTCATCATTGCTAAGGAATCTCCTTATGATCGCCCTCGTGATCGATTGTACAAGGAGAGGAGACAGTTTCGATAACGATACGAATTATATATCACAAATAATCGATATCTCCAAATTTTACAAAACCTATAGCGTTTTTATACTCCACGCGAGTACGTCGAAAGGTACGTACATATATTATATCGATCGAATATTATCCAATAAGAATTAACGATTCTATAGCATCGTATTAATCTCATCCACACGATTAGAAATTATCCTACAAATGAATATACATATCTGCGAGGTGTATCGTCGACGTTTGTCGACGGATTTCAATGATATTTATAAAAATAATGAATTTTATTGAATCATTATTTTCGATCGCGAAATGGATCGTGAAATTATTTAATAATAGGACGATTTAAACGAGAGAGAGAGAGAGAGAGAGAGAGAGATCATTGAATTATGATAAAAAAGATAATGAATCGAACGAAACTTAATGGAACATGATAAACCTTGTTAACTTCGTCCACTACGTTAATCACGTTACGCGCACGACACATTTTGTGACGATCAATTCTTAAAGAAATTATTACACGTTAAGGATAAAATTATTTTTCGTTCGTACGATTTAATTTTATATATATATATATATATATATATATATATATATATATATATATCGTATTATCGATTTGCAGATATGAAATTTACCGGTACGATTCATCGTTGGATATGCGAGCTATCCCGTAACGGCTTTATGTCGGTCGGAATAGAAATATCTAATATACGTGATACGACCTATTACGAGAATCGAATAATACGACCGCTATTCGTGGTATTCCTTACAGACAAGGAATCGATAAAAACGTTTTCGAATAATACCAATAACATCGACATGTCGTTTGCATACTGGTACGTCATATTTTTGCCCGGATACGATCAGAACGATTATTGTCCAATGCCAAAGGGTAATCCGTTCAATCTTCACTTCAACACCGAGATGCTGGTATCTTGTCCTAAGGACAGTATAATGCGGGAGTGGTATTCGCTGCGGGCTAATCAAACCAAGGTATTCGAATTGGCCAAATGGGAGCACGATGATAGATTTACGCTATTAACCGAGCTAAGTTTATACGAGAGGAGAAACAGCTTGGAGGGTTTGGTTCTACCGGCTGTTTTTGTTATGGTAAAGTAAATGTTACGTGATCGTAAAGGAGAAAAGAATAAAATTACACACACACACACACACATATAATATATATATATATATATATATATATATATATTATTATATAAACATATATATTATTATATTATATAAATATATATATTATTATATTAATTATATTATATTATTATATATATATATTATTATTTACACACACACACACACACATATAATATATATATATATATATATATATATTATATAATATAGTTAAAGCGATTGATTATTATTATAAATTTAAGAACGTCTTTCTTTCTCTTTTTTTGTTTTATTCTTTTTTTATTCGAATATTTTACACACACACATATATATATTTATATAATTGCAAAATTATATTATTAAATTGAATATTATTTATTTCAATAATATAACAAATGTTGCGTGATTAAATCAAACATTATTTATTTTAATATATATAATATAGTTATATAATATAGTTAAAGCGATTCATTATTATAAATGGAAAATAATGTCTTTCTTTCTTTCTTTCTTTCTTTCTTTCCTTCTTTTTTTTTTTATTCTTGTATGCACTTCAGAACAATCCTTTCATCGGTATAGACGGCGACGGTAATTTGTCTGGTTCCTGTGGTGAAATATTAATCGAGTTAAGCAGACTGATCAATTTTTCACTCGCAATCGTCAATAATACAGTTTCGAATGGCAGAAGGAACGCCACGTTGAACACGTGGAACGGTGCTATCGGCGAATTGATGGCAAATCGTGCACAAGTTTCAATGTCTTACGTGTCGATGAGCAGTCCAAGACTCGACGTCGTCGACTTTACTATACCATTCATTCTATCGTCCTTCTCGATGTACATCAAGGAACCGGACGTTTTGAGCATTGAATGGTCGAATTATTTTCGCGTAAGTATATCGTCATTAAATATATTCTTAAACCAATGTCATAATATAATATTAATAACAATATTAATAACAACAATGTTTGTCATTTTACATTTACTCGCGTTTCTTTTGTTTGTTCCTTTCGTTTTTTTTTTTTTTTTTTTTTTTTTTTTTTTTTATTTAGGCATTCAATTACAAACTTTGGATCGCCTTAATCGTTTTAATTTCCACGACGCCGATTTTATTGATTTTTATAAAAATTACAACGAATGAACGCGACTACGCGTCAATCATATCGGATACTTACTTGCAAATATGGGGAATATTTTGTCAACAGGGACTCGTTGGTAAATTAATAGTTATAATATTTATATACAGGGTGTCTCGGCTACAGGAGGCCGCCTATAACATACAATAACATTATACTATTGTATATATATATATATATGCTATAATATATGCTATATATAAGTATGCCATAAAAGTTTGTCGCATCATAAAAAACAAAGAAAATATTTAGGCGGTCTTCTTTAAGCTGAAACACCCTGTATATATATATATATATATATATATATATATATATATATATATGACTTATTAAAATTTGAGAAATTTTCTTTTATCTTTTTCTCCTCTCTTTCTTTCTTTTCTTTGTCTGCTTTTTTTTTTTTAGAATTTCCTCAAAAATCATCGCTCAGATTGGCATATATTTCGTTGTTTCTCTTGGCGTTGGTCGTCTCGTCTGCTTATTCGGCCTCATTGATATCATTCCTGACTAACGTGGTGCATCGTTTGCCGTTCGTTTCATTAGAAGAATTTGTTAAGGACGGTACATACAAATTAATAACGGCCAAGGACAGTTTGGAGTACGACGTATTTGCCGTGAGTTATTTCATTATAATATCGTATGCAGAGCGTGTTTATCTTGTATTACTATTGAAAAAGAAAAAATAGAATCGTACATTATTTTTTTTTCCTTTTTTTTTTTTTTTTTTGTAATAATTTCATCCGGCACATTTCACTTTAAAGCAATATAGAAAGCAATCCGCATACTTTTATCTTTTCTCTTCCTCTTTTTTTTCTCTCTCTCTCTCTCTCTCTCTCTCGAATATTTATCGGTTGAATGAAAGAAAAAAGAACAAAAAAATAGTAAGTGATAAGTAAATAGTAAAAACGAGAGTACACCTTTACATAATATTCCGATTTGTTTAACACATATTCGTCATCCGTGAAGGTGTGGAAATTGTTGGAAAATAATTTTTATAGAATTCGAAGCAACCATTGGCAAAGAAAGTTATGTCTTTCATGATTGCGGAGGAACGTTTACCGCCAACGCCATTGGACGGATTTTTTCAGGTAATTACGAGTAGGGATGGTTTGTTTCTTTTGAAAAATTCAAAAGAAAGGCATATGAATTATCGAAATAATGATTAACATCGAAATGTACGAAATAAATGAATAACACGCACGCATAGACGCATATATACATACATACATACATACATACATATATATACAGATAATGTATACATTTATATATATAAATATAAATAATGTGTATAATAATTTTCAGCTTTGTAACGGGCATAATATAGCGATGTACGTATCGACCGAAGTAAGAAACGTTTTAGATCCTGAAATACCTTGCAATATCGTGCACATTAATCTTGGCCACATAGATAGTGTATCACTGATGTGGTCGAAAAAGAATCAATTTCTCAGTCTGATAAATCATCAGTGAGTGGTAACGTGATACCGTAGAAACTTCGACGACGTGTAATTTTCATGAAACCGCATTTTTTTTTTTTCATTTTATTTTTTTTTATTTTTTTTATTTTTTTATTCTTTTTTATCTCTTTTCCAACAATAATCGTTCCTTAACGTTTACAGTTTGTTCAAATTCATGACTAACGGCATGATAGCGCAATTGAAGTCGCAGGGCGGTCCGAAGAATAAAAAATTCAAAAAGAAGATAGGCTTAAAAGCCGTACAAGTTTGGAGCATAATACCGATATTATCGTTTCTCGAAATAGGCGTATTTCTAAGTCTATGCGTGCTTATCGCTGAGAAATTATATTTTGCACGTGGCAAATTGGTGGTTGTAAAAAACGTATGCAGAAGAAAAAAGCCATTGCGGAAATAATGACGTCTCACTGGTATCGGTTATGCGTTTTAAGGTTCGCATACGTATAACGTTCATATATTTCAATTTCAATTTACAAGCAGACTAACGAACGAACACACACACGCACACATAGATAAATATTAAAATAAATATACGTTCAATAAAGGACCTATTACACGTCGTTCATTAGGCTGTGACGATTATTAAAAAAAAAAAAAAAAAAAAAAAAATCATCTTGTAACGTTACTTAACCCTAGAACGAGCGTTCCGTCCTCTACTACACGCTATAATAAGAAATACGAGAATCCAAACCGCAATACTTTTTTTTTTTTTGGGAGGGAGAGAAAGGAAACGAAGGACATATCCTATATTTACATGTGTCATTCGCGACGAATGGGGAAGACAGGGAGAGAAAGGCCGACCCGGTAATGTTACAAGTTTCAAAAAACATGTGACAAGTTTCACGTATCTCTCATACGTTGTTTGTACGGAATACCAAGAAAAGGAGATTAGAATTCTTCTCTCTCTTTCTCTCTCTCTTTTCTTTTTCCCTCACATTTTCTTTTTTTCTTTCTTTTACTTTATTTCTTTTTTTTTTTCTACCTACCAACTGTTTTCCATCCCCTATTTTCTCTGCTGCGCGCGCGCGCGCGCGCGTGTCCAACGCGGCGGTCTCTATTATGCGGTCGACGACGGTCAGGTTAACGTTAACGACGATCGTAATTGTAGCGGCACATGTGAATGGCGTTACAGATGTGATAGTGTTAACCGTGCCACCACCAGACGTTGGAAATAATTCACGGCTTGCTCGTAATTTTCCTGATAGGCGGCCGTTATCGTTCAACGCTGATCTCCGCGTTATTTGTACGGAAACGCAACGACAAACGTGAATACACATGGACGGTGAGAAAGCGAGAGAAAGAAAGAGAAAGAGAGAGAGAGAGAGAGAAAGCGTATGTATATATATATATATATATATATGTGTATGTATGTATATACACATATATATGCATATGTATACATATACACACATTATATATACATGTACGATAGCGATGCATAATGTAGAAGGCGTGCGATCAAGGAACAAAACCGTGGTAATACCCTTCAGTAATACCTCGGAGGTAGAGATAGTCGTAAGAAGATAAAATCGAGCGTTGGAAGTACGACAATCGTCTTTCAGTCGATTCAATCACGTGTTCGTAGTATAACCAGGGACCTTGTCCTGACTCTTCCTTCTTATCTTCGTCTTTGCTTTTTCTTTTATTTTTTTCTTTTCTTTTATTTTATGTTATTTTATTTTTTTTTTGGATCTCGTTCGATTTACGTTCGCTTATTTATCCGTTCCTTTCTTGTCCTTATTCTCTTACCTCTTCCTTCTTTTTCTTCTTCTTCTTCTTCTTCCTCTTCCAGGTCTTAAAATTCATTGAAGAATTGTCTCCTTTCAAACACGTACATTATTAATACGTATAAATTCACGTAACGTGAACGGATACGTGATTCCATGTAAAACGGAATAACATATTATAATAGATCATATAATCCGAGTCATGAGACTCCGACGATGTCACCAAGAATTAATCTCGTTTTATTCGTTATTGTAATATCATTTGGTGATAAAGTTGTAATCGGTTTGAACGTGACCACGCAAGATTACCTGTTACTCATTACAAAGGTTTACAACTCTTATGGATCATCCTCTGTGTTTTTCGTGGATAGTGGTCGTACCGATAGTAAGCGTGATTGATATATACGTATATATTTTTTATTAATATATGCTTTTAACAGTTAACCATTAATTTATACACACATATATATATATATGTGTGTGTGTATGCGTGTGTGTGTGTATGTATATGTATATGTATGTATTAATGGTAAAGAATGTAATTAAATAGACCTGCAGACATCGACGATGTTACACGCGTGGTCTCGCGAAGTTTCTCGCCAAGGAATCCTTTCGATGTGCCTAAGTTTCGCCGAACTCGATAAAATGAAATATTATCAATTATCGAGACCGTTGCTCGTTATAATTATTTCGACCTGGAATAATCTCGAAGAATTTTCGATGGCGACGAAAAAGATCAACGTATCCCTTTACGTGTGGTTCGTTTTATTCGTTGAAAAGGCGGACGTGTTACGATTGGAAAGATTTTGCAAAGATCCTATCGGCAATATCTTCAATTTGAACTTCGATACCGAGATGTTGATACTTTGCTACGACGAGACGGTATTGAAGGAATGGTACATAATTATTATTTTATTCTACGACATAACGTCACGTTACCATTTTCTTTTTCTATTCTTTATTTCCTCGTCGTATTTATTTCTTTTTCTTCTTTTTTTTCTCCCGTGCGCGTTTTTGTTGTTAAAATTTTTTTCGTTTCTTTTCCGTTTTCGTTTTATTACGACTCACGGTGAAGAATTTAATCGTCACGTTTATCTACGTTGAGGTACTCGATACGAGGGAACAGTACGGTTACTTCGAATTTCGCCGTATGGGAACCCGGAAAGGATATTTCCATGACAACGAAGACGGGCCTTTATACGCGAAGGAGCGATCTTTTCGGAACAATTTTGCGCGTCGGTTGGGTCAAGGTATTCGTATTAAATAATTAAAAAAAAAAAAAAAAAAGAAAAAAAAATTAACGTTTGCGATAATTAATTAATAACAACAATGGTAATATCCGATTTATCTTAGGATTCTCCTTTCATCGGGAAAAAGGATAACAAGCTCAATAAGTTATTGGGCGATTTGGTTATCGAATTATCCAAGACGATGAACTTTACGATCGAGATATTAGAACCCGTAGACGCTTATGGCAGTTGGAACAAGGAGAATGAAACTTGGAACGGGGTTATAGGTCAATTGATATCGGATGAGGCCGATATAGGCGTTGCCGAATTCACGGTCACCACTAGAAGACTCGAGGCCGTTGATTTCACATTGCCATTTTTACTCTCGCGAAATCGTCTTTACATGATGGAACCGAGCGCTGCATCGATTCAGTGGTCCGCATATTTCAAGGTTTATCCTTATAAACAAAATTTTCTCTTTTACCAATACGTCCAATCCAACGATGCTCGCTTATATCGTTCGATATTTTCTATTTTATTATACAGGTGTTATGTACGTACGTACGTATGTGTATATATATATATATATATATAAATTTTTTTTTTGACTATATCACAATCTTCATATTCTCTACGACGATAATTTTCAAAACGATTATTTCCTTGCGTCCAGTCCTATCATTCGATTTCTTTTTCTTTTTTATTTTTTATTTTTTTTGTATAATATTATCTACATTAATATTTTTCTCTTTCTAGTTAGTTTTTTTTTTTTTTTTTTTTTTTTTAATCCTGGAACCTGTACGACGATAATACCAATGGGATGGTTTATTCATCAAAAATTTGCAAAATAATTAATTCGTTTTACGTTCAATTTATCATTCCACGTATTTCGATTGAATTATATGTACACACATATATATATATATATATATTTTTTTTTTTCTAGACTTTTAGTTTCGGTATTTGGACGATGTTGATCCTAGTGATAACGACAACTCCCATATTATTGACAGTGATTAAGACGAAAGGTTCCTTCTCCGGTACGCTATTATCCGAAAATTACATTCACGTTTGGGGTATTTATTGTCAACAGGGATTAGCGGGTAAGTATGTTCTATACGAGCGAAAACATTTAAATAAAACGTTTATAAGGTGCACCTTGCGAAGGATTCGTCGTCGTCCTCGTCGTCGTACATTATTATATACGCTTTCAGAATTTCCAACAGAACCATCGTTACGTCTTGCTTTCATCTCCATCTTCGTCTCGGCCATAATAGTCTCGGCTGCTTACTCGGCCTCGTTAATTAGTTTCCTGACCGTGACCACGGAGAGTTTACCTTTTTCCAGTCTCGACGATTTCGCCAACACTCGCTCTTACCACTTGATTGTTTTCGGCAACAGCGCCGATTACGACATGTTCGCGGTAAATTCATATCATTCGCATAATTATTCCCACCATCTCCTCCTCCACGATCGGTGGAGCAATGTTTTTCTTTTCTTTATTTTTTTTTTTTTTTTTTTTTTATATATATTTACTATTTTCCCTTCTTCTATTCTTCGTTGCTTTCGTCGGTTTTTATTTTATATTAGAAGAAAAAACGAAACAGATCGTTCCTCTTACAATTATATATCACTTCTCGCGCTCCAAACGTAATACTTCATAATTGTTTTGCAGAATGCGAAGGATGACGTCATTGTTAAAATGATGAAACTGATGAAGCCGAAAAAGCAATTGCCAACCAGTTTGCACGATGGATTCGATCAGGTACATACGTAAATGCATTAGAGAATTCAATATATATTGTATAAAATATTTGCCTCGCAAACGTTCGTTCGTTCGTACCGTTCGAAATATTAACAAAAGTATTTACCATTAAACGGAGTTTATATTCTTCTTTTTTTTTTTCTCTCTCTTTTTTTCTTTCTTTCTTTCTTTCTTCACGCAGGTATGCGAAGAGAAAGTGGCGTTCTATACGACCGAAGAAATGAAAAAGACTATGAATCTCTATCTACCATGTAAGATTAATTACATCGAAACCGGTAGATCGGATAGTTTGGCAATGACCCTACCGAAGGATAGTCCCTTCAAGGGCTTAATCAATTTTCAGTAAGTATATCGGAAAAAAAAAATGGAAATTGGAGTGTGATCCTTCTTTATCACGATTAACGATTATTGCCATCGATTACCATCGATAATGGATAAATCTCGATTCTTTTTTTTTTTTTTTTTTCCTTTTCTTTCTTTTTCTCCGTAGCCTGCAAAAGTTCCTAGACAACGGTATAATGAATCGTTTGAGAGGATTGTTCGTTGTACAAGCGAGCTTATCGAAAACGAGTCACAGTGCCGTCAGTTTGTGGGGCGTCGCCCCGATTTTGGCCGTACTCAGTGGCGGCACTTTATTAGGTATCATCGTACTGATGATAGAGAGGGCCTATCACAATTATAAGGTCAAAAGGGAACTCAAGAAGTCCAGGTTGAAATTGTTATTAAACGGATTCAACGTTCCGAAGTATCCTAACGT
>OU964968.1:8356151-8361151 GCA_918808275.2 Dolichovespula sylvestris
ACGGTCAACAACTTCAAACACACGATCTCCATA
The DNA here is from genome assembly GCA_918808275.2 of Dolichovespula sylvestris. Classification (NCBI taxonomy): domain Eukaryota; kingdom Metazoa; phylum Arthropoda; class Insecta; order Hymenoptera; family Vespidae; genus Dolichovespula; species Dolichovespula sylvestris. Next base: position 8,356,185 of record OU964968.1, read on the forward strand.
TATATATATATATATATATATATATATATATATATATATATGCTGTCGAGTAGCTACTGTTATACGATTGGTCGTTGGATAACGAGTTAAAAATTCTCTCCGTAAACGTTCAACAATGATTGTCTTGGATATGTAGTAACAATGCAAGAGCGATAATAACGTCAAGAGTATTAGAAAGTGAAGAAACAATAGTTAGAACGATACGACTCATTGAGTTCATTTTTTTTTTCTTATTTTTTTTTGACAAACGAACATAAAAATTGATAATTATCTATGATGATTCTTGACGACGATATTTGTGAGTACGTTGATGACGAAAAAGAAAGGAGTTAATAAAAAAAGATATATATATATATATATGGGATTGCCCCAATAAGAAATGTCGAAATTTGTAATTATTTAATTGAAATAATAATAATAATAATATTTCAAGAAACTCTATTTCATTTCTGTTTATTCTTACTATTATTATATTTTGATTGAAAATGAAGAAATTATATATTTTTATGGGCCAATGCAATACTACGACATTATATTATATATTATTGTGTTAACACATATGAACGATATATGTTATATAAATATATCTTTTTTTTTAATATTATTATATATAAGAAATATATATTATTTATTTGGATAATATAACGTATAATGAATAATTCTGATATTTCTCATTGGCCAATTTAATATATGCACGTACGTATATCCAATAACACACAGCGGCACATACGAAGTTTCACGATTTTTTGAAGAAATTCTGTGTTTCTTTCGTAACGAAAAACGAAAGAAAAAAAAAAAAAAAGAAAAAAAGGAAAAAAAATGTCAAACGTCGAGGAGACGTATGTACATTCTGCGTTAAGACGGAGAGTTCTCATCTTATCTCAAAAATATTCGTGCTCGTTGAGATTTGACGATTCGTGGGCGTACTCTCTTCCCTCGTCGTATCTATTATACCCTTTTTTCATCCTTTCCTTCATCTTCGTCGTCCACTTCTCCTTCCTCCTCCTCCTCCTCCTCCTCCTCCTCGTCTTCCTCTTCCTCATTTGATTTCACTCTTTCTACAAATATTTATCTCCTTCACGAGTCTCAATATACGTTTGTAGTCTTGTCAAGTTGCGAAGATCATTTCAGATTTTAACAGAATAAAGTTTACTTGGAATATCCGAATAGATTTCACGATTAAAACTTGGCACAAATTAAAATTGCCTTTTGCAATTGGAAATAAGAAATATTTTTTGTTAATGTAGACAATTTTTTTTTTTTTTTTTTTTTTTTTTTAAGTCATCCCTACGAAATTTTCTCTTTACATCGGATGATATATGAAAAATATTGAGGAACAAAAGATATTTCTATTTTCTCATAATAGATAATATCTATAAAAATCCTATGTATATATATGTATATATAATAAATAATAAACACATACAATATATATATATATATGTGTGTGTGTGTATGTATGTATATATCTCTATATAATAAATATTTTTCTAATAACTTCAACATTCCATTAGTAACTTCACCTAAGAAAATATTAAAGAAAACACACAAAATATTCCTACTTTCCAATAACAAACTACTATAAAAAATCGACACGTATAACAAACATTTCCACCATTCTTCTCCTTCTTTCGATAAAAAAAAAAAAAAAAAAAACGAAAACGATTAATTTAAACAACCTCCTGTACCATCGACATACTCGATTATTTCGTAATATCGATCAAATTAACGATTAAATCAACGAAATCCAAAATGGAATCGTAAGGAATCGGGATATATCCAAATAGGGTTAAAACGTTCGTGTGATAGTCGAAGAGACGACGAATTCGATGAATTAATTAATAAAATAAACGCAACGCATCTTATAGAGGATAGATAGGGACAGAAAAAGACGCACACGCGGACAGACAGACAGACAGACAGACAGACAGACAGAGATAGAGATAGAGATAGTGAATTAGAGAGTTAGAAAGATAGATAGATAGAGAGAGATATAGAAGAAGAAGATGTTGATGAATAAAAAGAGTCGATCCGTCTATCTCTCAATGCCATGCAGAGGCTTCAACTCTACCCACGTATATACCGGGTGTCGCGTGGGTGCTCCCGCGAAGCAGCAAGTATATGCTAAGGCCGTGTGGCACGTGGTAGTATAGTTTTGTGAGGAGGGATGGCAAAGAGGGAGGGAAGGGTAGGGTAGGGTAGGGGAGGGGAGACAGTCTTTCCAATACCCCACTCGTTTTACCATCTCCTTGTTGAAAGGAAAGGAATGGAAAGGAAACGAAGAGAGGTGTACGTAGGTACCTATAGAACACAGCTGGCGTGCCCGTAAACGCGATTACGTTTCGCGTCTGGCAAACCCATTCAGTCCTTCTCACGACACGACACGACCGCGTCGAGATACTCGCCGAGAAAACTTTGCCCGATCTCTCTCTCACTCTCTCTCTCTCTCTCTCTCTCTCTCTCTCTCTCTCTCTTCGGTGTGAGAAAGAGAGATAGATAGATAGATAGACGGATAGAAGGATAGATAGATAGATCTATATATATTTATATATGTAACGTGATTTTCTTATTTGATATATATTATATATTTTATTCATGTTATTTACGTGAGATATTCTTTGTTTTTTTTTTTTTTGTTAATTTTTTTTCTTTTTTATAGTTCTTTTTTTCTTTATCCTTTTCCTTCGGTATACCCCCGAAGATAAATTTCGTACGTCGTCGTCGTCGTCGTTAACGATTTCTGCTCTTTTTTTCTTTCGTGCTTTTTTGTTTCTTCTAATCTCCGCGTCTCTCGCTTTTTGATTTTATTTTTTGTTTTTTCATCTTTCCTCTCTCTCTCTCTCTCTCTCTTTTTATCTTCTTTTTTTCCTCGAACGTGCGTCAACGTGAGTCGTTAACGAAAAGTAGACCGACAATACAGAACGTACAGCGCGAATAAAAACAAAAATTGGTGCAACGTGACTTTGGATAATTTATTTGATTCTTTTTCTTTTTTTTTTTTTTTTATTCGTTCGTTCGTTCGTACACACATCCCAGTTCTCTTATGCTCCGCGTGAACGACATTTTCTCTCTCTCTCTCTCTCTCTCTCTGTCTCTCTGTCTATCTTTCTTACTTTTTTTTTTTTCCTTATGGAATCTCTTTACACCAGGAGATAATATAAAGTGGCCGTGTTGATTCGAGCGTTACGGAATCAAAGTGACAACTCTGCGTCGTTGTGATTCTAGAACGGTGATCTTTACGAGTGAGTTCGCGGGACCGTAGAAGATATACCGTCGTCTCATCTTTATCGTCTACCCTAGCGAGAAATTTGACGAACGTCCGTCCGTTCGTCCGTTCGTCCGTTCGTTCGTTCGTTCGTTCGTTCGTTCTTACTAGTTGGAAACGCGACTCGCGAGAGTGAAGAAATAAGAGAGATTGAGAGAGATAGAGAAAGATAGAGATAGAAGACAACCGCGACGGAGACACGGCGGCCCCGAAAGTACCACCTTGAAATCCGATGAACGTCAATCCATTCGGAAAATTAGAATCTAATCGTATTAGACGCTCCTCGATCATCATCGAAAACTATATGCGAGGTGAGTTGGCCGAAAAAAAAAAAAATAAATATAATCGACGTTTCCTTAACGTTCACAAATATCTTTTTAATCTCGTGGACATTGAGGTGCATTAAAAAAAAAAAAAAAAAAAAAAAAAAAAAAGAAAAGAAAAAAAAATAGAAAACAACGCATCGATTTTCGATCTCGACATCGTCAAATCGTGAAATCGATTCTAACGAACCATCGATCTTTCTTTCGCACTCTGAGGCGCGACAATGTTTTTATTAATAAATAACAATTAGAGACGTACAATCCACGAAGAAACTTACCTCTTCGACGATTTCATTTTTCGTTAAGTATCATTTTCGATGAATATAATTTCTCTATCATTTCCAATATATTCCTTCTTAAGTTACCGAAAATAGAAAGAAGTAAAAATAAATTATACGTCGAGGATATAAATTGTGAAAAATTTTATTCGATCGATGTATATTATCGTACGTTGTTGTCTCCTGGTAAAAAAAAAAAAAAAAAAAGAAGAAAAAAGAAAAAAAAGAGAAAAAAATAAAAAGAAAAAGAAAAAAGGATCGATATAAAAGTCTTCGATTTTTTCGTTATTTTTTTTTTTCTTCCTTTTTCTTTTAACCGATCGCAAGACGACTTTTTGAGTCGTATATAAAAAAGAAAAGGAAAAAAAGAAAAAATAATAAAAATAATCAAAGAAATACGGCCGAGGACATATTTTTTACATATTTTTTAATCGATCGATCGATACTCATTACTCGTTTCAAACGTCGTCGATATCCTTCTCATAACATACGTAATCTCTTGAGCTGTGTTACCGAGCAGTTACACTCGACTTTTATCGAATCATCGAATCGTCGATCTTTCGAACCCGATCGATTCTATTCGAATTCATCGATTTTAAGTGGGGAGAGACGTGGGATACACGATCGGGACCACACCGATGTTATCGTGATTTTTCATCATCATCATCATCATCATCATCATCATCATCCTACCTCCTTCCATTGACGGACCATAATCGGGACGTAAATTATGCGCTCGATCGCGCGTAAACGAAACCTTGAAATAAGGAGATGCGCTTTTCTACATCGTTTCGTTTTTTTTTTTTCGATGCACGAAGGAAGCAAAAGAAAAACACAAACAAAATTTGACGAGTCCTTTCAAAGAGATAAAGATAGAGACAGATAGAGAGAGAGAGAGAGAGAGAGAGAGAGAGAGAGAGAGAGGACATCTGCATAACCAGAATCGACGTTAATCATACTAAACGTAAACCTGACGTATTATTCAATATTCAATTTTATCTTCGTTCTCGCCATTTTCTCTGGCTACTTTCCATTTATTTATTTATTTATTTTTTTATTTTTTATTAATGTCACATTAAATAATATTATTTTCAAAGTGTC
>OU964968.1:8363651-8428651 GCA_918808275.2 Dolichovespula sylvestris
AAATAAAAGAATTGGCTCGCATTCATTACAATTTTATAATATAGACAAATTACGATATCATCGAGCATTTAATAGGAATTTGTGTAACGCTTCATTGAAACGATACGAGAGGAAATTATTTCTTTTTTTATTCTCTTTCTTTTTTTTTCTTTTTTTTTTTTTTTTTTTTTAATTTATATTAAGACAGTCCACGTCGTATTTACGCCCTATCAGCAATGATGACGCATTGTGTCGTACAAATACTATACTATACATGAAAACACACACACACACAGACACATAATTTGTTACATTATACATATGCACATATGTACATCCGCGTTATTTGACACGGAATACGACTGACACTGTTTGCCGATCTAATCTAATATTCTCACACATCATCGGCAATGTCCCGTAATAAAGTGAGCAAAAAAGATATAAAGAAGAAAAAGGAAAAAGAAGAGAACGAGAGAGATAGAAAAAGAAACACAGGATATGCAATTTACGTTGTTCTTCGAATAACGGATTCCTCATTGTCGTAAATCAATAACCGGTCAGATCGATCGATCGATCGATCGATCGATCGACCGTTCGATCTATCGATCGTGCGTTCTCTCTTACAAGAGACCCGTAACAATCGTTCCGGACGATCGACCTCGGTGTCCATTTATGGCAACTTAGATCGTTCCAATCTCTCTCTCTCTCTCTTTCTATCTCTCTCTATTTCTAACTATCTATCTTAGTAAGTATCTTTGAACGTGTAATTAGAACGTGCAATAGTCGTACCGGGATTAGAGTAATTAGAATACGTACGGGCGGTACGTACTTGACACGACTATTTGACGAGTCGTCATGACGATACATAGAACCGTTTAACGCATATTCGCGCTCGCTCTTGCTCGTACCCGTACTCGTACGTATATATGTAAATACATGCACGCGTTAAACATATGCACACCTACACCTACACATACATATACATATATATATATATATACATAAATACTTTATATACATACGCATAACCATTTGATGTTTCGCGTGTCGCAAGATGGCCAGGTCGCTGCCTACATGGTGACACCCACCTTCCATAAAACCTTCGCTCGTATGCTTGGTTTATATATATACATATATATATACATACACATATATATATATATATATATATATATATTTATATATGTACGTGTATCTACTTAGTTACGTGTACACGTATATATGCTTATATTTATATATATATATGTATATGCTTGTATATGTATAGGTCTATGTGTAATACGTATCTACGGGACGTTGACGTGGTTCGAGCTTAATTCACGCCGATTAACGGTCATGCGAATAAAAGTCAGAGTCTTACCCACGTCTTTTATTCGACGTACGGCTACTTAAGTGATAATAAAGCGGTATAAGAAGCGTTTAAAAGTGGCGCGTATTAAAACGGCGTTCATAGCGCCGACCGGGCATACTTTACTCGCCTCCCTCGTTTTCTCCATAACCCCCTCCCCTCGGCCCTCCCCCCATCCTTTCCTCATCATCTCTCCCCTTTCTCTCCTTGTCTTTCTTCTTTCTTTATTTTTTATCTGCTTTTTCTTTTTCTTCTTAATTTTCTCTTTCGTTCGTTTTTTGTATTTTTTTTTTTCTTTATTTTTTTATTATTTTATTTTTTTTTAATAACATCCTTTAAATGCACGTACGTACGAAAAGGAAAACGGACGATCTTCTTGAATTTTTTCTTTTATTTGTTTTTCCCCTCTCTCGTTATCGATCCCGGATTAATAGGTATCATAAATCCTTTAAAACGTTATCTCGAACGTAATGAAGAAAATCCGGTTGACCCGGTATACGTGCCGTTCAATGTGTTAACCGTTTGAGATACAATTTTGTCTTTCTTGTCCCTTTTTCTCCTTTTTTGTTCTTTCTCTCTTTCTTTTAATTCGATTCGATTCGATACGATTCGATTTTTTTATCATTAATTATCGTTAATTACCATTTACATTTATATACGCTTTGAATATGCGTTTTAATGCATTTATATTTGTAGTGATATATCAAAATGTATATATATATATATATATATATCTTTCATTAAACATTATTTTTAATTTATGCACATTTTAAAATACGTCATTAATATTTATCTGTTCTCTCTCATCTTTTTTTTTTTGTTTTCTTTCATTACAGAAACCAGAACGTCGTTATGCGATTATGGCCCGTTGACAAATCGAAAAAGTCGAAGTTAGAAGAGTCAGTCGTAGGAAGATGGTCTACAGGGGTAGCTTGCAAACCGATGATCCGAGAGATGCACCGAAATTGGTCAGAATGTCGCCGCTTAGAACGAGCAGACCTAACGGTCCGATTTCCAATGCGTACGGTAACGCAACAACGGCGCTTAAAAATACGTATCAAGGATCGTCCTACGTAGGTTCGATCGACGCGAATCGCGCTAAGCTCATCGAGGAGAGACGATTGGTACGCGAAAGGGACATCGAGTCGGTCGAGAGGGTTATAATGAGAACGACTGGTATGAAGATCGTTGGTGCACCCAAATTGCGTAACATCAGTCAAATACGAGAAAGCGTATTCGTCGATTCGTCGGTAACGGCGATCGATCGAATCGGTAAAACCGAATCGAGATCTCGTCCGAGAACGATAGCAATAGGATTGGAGGAGTCATCGAACGTTGGGGTTAGGGTCGTCAACAACAGATTACAGAGTTCGATGTTGGCCGATCTCAAGGATCTCGAGAGATTGCGCAACACACCGCCGTCCCAGAGAAATCTTAAAGCGACGAAGAAATTCGATAGAAACGAGACGACGAGATCGACGTCGACGACGTCCAACACTAAGGGATCCCACGTAACGTGTAATAATAATAATAATAATAATAATAATAATAATAATAATAATAATAATAATAATAATAACGTTAAAATACGTTCGGACATCATGAGGATACAACAGATGTTCCAGTTACCGCAATCCGATAATAATGTCAAATCGACACCGAGGAATGTCGTTCCTCAAGAGAGGAAGCCGAGGGTCGTCGAGCTCGAGAGGGACGATAAAAAGATTACCGGGGAGATCAACAGGACGCGTTTGCTCGCTCAAAAGCTCTTGGAGGCGTCTCGAAATAACCGGGATGCCTTTAATAAGGATCGCCACGGTAATACCAAGAACGCGTCCTCGAACAAACAACACAGGACTTACGGGGACGTTAATGGCAAGGTCCCGTCGTGCAAGCCGACGGCTACCGCCGACCAACGGAATAATAAAGTTGATGACTCCGGGCAAACCAAAACCGAGAGGAGTAACGACGATACGACGAGTTCGTCGAACGAACGACACCAACCACGTCCGCGTCCACCGTTACGCAAGAGAAGAGACTCGAGGAATCGAGTTAATAACGGCAATGCCGACGTTGTCGTCGATTCTACGGTCAAGGATAAAAACGATATTTCGAAGGATATGATAAAACGGGATAAGGACGATACCATTACGTCCGGTGATCCTTCGAACGTCATCGAATGTAATCGCGTCAAAGTGAATTCTATGGGTGGCAACGACTTTACGAATAAAACGACGATCGAGGACGACGAGGATAACACGGTTCGTCGTTCGAACGAACTCGAATCCGATCCGATCGAGACGAATTCGATCGTTCGACGCGTTACCTCGAAGAGACCTGACATATTGGACGGATTGTTGAAAGAGTCCGACGAACAAATGGCGAATCTCAAGACGGATTTGTTTGGGGACAGAGGAAGATCAAGGAGCCATTGGAGAGGATTCGTACAATCGATGAGACTGCACGACGTCGAGTTACATTCGGATACCGAGGATCAACGAAAAGGTAATATCACATTTTTTGGATAACTCTTATAATCGAAAGTGTTGCCCACCCGACTAATTAACCCTTTTTAACGATTTAATGGTATATTAATAATACGATTATATATATATATATATATATAAATATATTATAGTTCTGAGATTATTATCGATCAAATCTAGGACAAATTTTGCCCTCTTACAGATGTTACAGGTATTATCGCTATTATAATACAGTGTGTGCCCGCGTATATAATGTTACGCTTACGAGAACGATTTTACCATTGTGTTTGATTGGATTAGCAACGTTAGACGAGATGTTTAAAATTACGGTACAACTGGCGTGGCCATTAATCCCTCGCCCCGTGGCACCCCTATTTTTAGATACCCGCACTCTCTCTCTCTCTCTCTCTCTCTCTCTCTCTCTGTCTTTCTCTATCTTTCTCTATCTCTATCTCTCTCTTTCTTTCTCACTCACTTTCGGCTTACTCGTCTCACTACCGTTAACTAGTGCAGGTCAGGGTGGTGTGTGCCTTAACATATGTCCCTACATATGGATTTGGCGGGAGAAACAACCACGTCCCTTTTCCTTTTCTCGTGTCCCAGGAAAAGGCATGGAATGACAAGCCAGTCAGCCAGCCAGTCATCCAACCAGCCAACCAGAGTTAACCAGACCGTCTCTTGCTTACGAATTCGTTCAGAAAATTAGCTATGATTAATTTCGAGTATCTCGGATATAAACGTCGTATCCGTTTATATCCTCCATAAGATTGAGAGAGAGAGAAAGAGAGAGAGAGAAAAAAAGAGAACGAAAGAGAGAGAGGGGGGGGAAGGGGGACACAGAAGGGGGCCCGTTAATTTTATCTTCGTTTTGATTCCTCCGCGATGAAAGTGCCGTAAGGCCGGCCCTAGCCTTCCCTCGTTCCTTTTTTAAGCTTTTAAGTGTCCTTATCTACGACTTCATCCACGTACGCGCGCGCACATACACATACAGATACACGACCGGGATCGTACTCTATCTCTAGTTGCAATGCGAGTTCGGATAACAGGATAACTCCGGATAGAACGAGTTTGAATACCTTACCATAAATTCACCCATGAGAGGATGCTTTCACGGTGTCCTTTGAAATAACATCGCGAGGAGGAGATTAGAACGAAAGATTGAAAAGTAAAGGCATACGTATAGATAGAGATAGATAGAGAGAAAGGGAGAAAGTAAATTTATACCTTATACATATATATATATATATATATATATATATATATATATATATATATACGTGACACATACTAAATATAACGATTACGTGATATCCTCGGAAAGTAAATAAAATCGTATCGGTAGATAAAAATATCGTCTAAACGTTTCTTTCAAATATTAGTAGATATGCCTTTTAACATTACAACGAATCGTCCAGTCAACGATTTGAATCGAGTTCGCGATTTAATATCGGGATATCGGAATAATATCATATCGATACGTTTAACAAAATGCTATTACACGTTACGGGCTGTATTACTTTCTTCGTGGCTCCCTATAGGATAATGATAGGGCATAGCAATAGATCGAACGACGTGTCGAGATCGTTCAGTGACTCCGGAGCCTTTAATGTCACGTTTTCTTTTAGAAACATAGAGATAGATAGATAGATAGATAGAGAGAGAGAGAGAGAGAGAGAGATCTCCCAATGCGAATCGTTCCTCATACGGATTCTCACGAACTCTACAGAGGGAAAGTTCCTTCGATAAACGAGAAGAACCTTAATACAATATATACATATATATATAGTATGTAGATACATAGTATACGTGGATTTAACGTACGTATGTATCGAGTTATTATACGCGTATTATATCTCTTTCGAAGAATGAACCGCGTCTTTACTTACTTAGTTACTTACTTACTCTCTTACTTACTTACTTACTTACTTATTTACTTACTTATTTACGTACGTTAATAGCACGACGACACGCAATCATTTTTGTTTGTTGCTCGAGCGTAAAATTGCTCCCCGGGTCCGCATCGATAATTAACGGACTAACTCGTTCTTCGCGAATGCATACGATTTTTGTTGTTATTATTTTCTCTCTCTCTCTCTCTCGAAAAAAAAAAAAAAAATCCTCAAATTTTCCTAAGAATTTATAATTGTTTATGAATTTTTTCAATTATTCTTTTCTTCTGTTTATTTTTCTTTTTTTGTTTTTTTTTTTCACACGACTTTAGAAAATTCTTTTCGTACCATTATTATTATTGTTCTTCGTTAAACTTCATGCATATATTATTTTAAGTATATATATATATATATATATATACACACACACTACTGTTTACCTTCATTAACATATTTCTAAATCCTTCGTCGGATTTATTTGGTAAAGATACATATCCCTAAAAGCCCTTAATTAAAGTAATGCGAAGAGAGAAAGAAAAAAGAAGGAAAAATAGAAAAGGAAAAGTTAAAGAATGGAGTCGAGTCGAGTCGAGTCGAGTCGAGTCGAGCATTTGGCGCATAAAAAAAAAAAAAAGAAAGAAGAATAAAAAAAAAGAAACAGCGTAGGGATAATCGGAAACACTATGAAGTCACAGTCTCCCCACGATAAGGTTTCCGGTAGCGATCGATCGGCAACGTTCAACGTTTCTCTTATACTCTTTTCTTTTCTTTCCTTCTTTCTTTATCTTCCGATGCGTTTCCTCTCGGCACACATCCGAAATATCCGGATTCTCATCCCCCATACAGGCACAACTCACACACCCACCCACACACACACACGTATATATATACATAGGCGGTGTCGGCCCTTGCCCTTGAGTCTACGCCCTAATATTGATCTGAGTTCCTCTTTCCTGCCCCACCATATTCTCACCACCATCGCCATGGTGGTGGGCCTATGTACTATATACCCGTCTATATTCTGCGTATCTATATACATACACACACACACACACACATACATACATACATAAATACATACATACATTTGTACGTACGTACATTCATATATACAATGAAACTCATCGTCGTTCTTTCTCTCTCTCTCTCTCTCTCACTCTCCTTTTCTCTCTTCACCCCTCTCCTTCGTCTCTTCTTTCTCTTCCTCCTCCTGTCCCAGTACATAACCAATCGTTGGTACCATCCGTCCCCATATGCCACCGATGTGTTGCTCGCTCTCAGTGCAAACCTAGCTGTCAAACGGTCAACACTTTCCAGACGACCGAATCTATCCAGTCGTGTAACTTCGTTGAATCGTCTCCTATCTTCTTCTCTCTCTCTCTTTTTTTTTCCTTTTCACTCCTTTTTTCTCTTCCTCTCTCTCTCTCTCTCTCTCTCTCTCTCTCTTTCTTTCTTTCTATCTATCTCTCTTTCTCGTCGACTGCTATCGTCCATTACGGCGCACGACGATAGCTCGCGCTCGATCCCTCCGGCTCGAAAAAGATGTCAGTACAGATGTGACCACGCGACTGGGATACACGCGTTCCGCGAGCCCCTACGGAGATGGTTCTCTGCGACGTTTGCGATCAAAAAGGTAATAAAACGTTAATCCCTCTATTCATCAATAATCTATTTATCCTGAGATACATACACGCATATATACATACATACAAACATACATACAAACATACATACAAACATACATACGTATACATCTTCCTTTCAATCTTGATCTTATTTCTATTGCTATATTATTTGTGTATAGGCATTAACGTGTACTTTTTTCTATATCTACTTACTTACCACACACACACACACACACACACACACACGTATATATATTATCCATCTCTGCCAGTGTATATTTGCAGAAAGTATTTTGTCGAGAGACCTAGTGTATGTGTGTGTGTGTGTGTGTGTGTGAGAGAGAGAGAGAGAGAGAGGGAGAGGTAAAAGAAAAAAAAAAGAAAATGGAAAGATTAGGTACGATTGTCTTCCCCGTTTGAATGTATCCAATGGTGTAACATGTAATAGGGGAAGATTAATAGTTTCCCGTAAATCACTCGACTGTCTCTGTCATTTTACTATGAGAAGAATGAAGTACCTCGTGTCAACGTACCGGTAGAAAGCAATACGTTCGCGTTAGAGAATGAAGTACCTAGTGTCACCGTACAACTAGAAAGCAATACGTTCGCGCGACAATCATTTTTAGTCACCTTAACATAAATATATATACACACACACACACACACACACACACATATATGTATGTATACAATACGTAGTCGTCTGTCTCTCTCTATCTATCTCTTTCCCCCTCCCCTTTCTCTCTCAGCAAATCTCTCGCATGGATTAGAGATCACTCGTAGGTGCACACGAGGTGAACAACTCGTCTGTGTGTGTGTGTGTGTGTGTGTTTGTGTGCGTGCAACTTATCCGAGAAACGTGCGCACGTGCAACCAAAGGAACTTGGCTTTTTAATGTCGTTTTTTTTTTTTCTTTTTTTTCTTGTTCCTTTTTGTTTTTTGATCTCTATAGTCGTATCGCGCCTTCAGATATCTATTACCGGTTAAACCGTTAAAGGTTCGCACGAATATTTCGATCGATTCGATATCGAAAGGATACAAAGGTTCGTGCGAGAAATGAATCGTTTCTTCGGATCAGATATCTGTCTTTTTTCCATGAAATTTTCATCGAAACCCTTCGATCCTCAAAAATATACAGAGCTGATTATAAATTTATCGAGTTATTCAATATCGTCCAGCTTTTTTTTTCTTTTTTCATTCCCCGCCCTACGCCCCACGCCCTACGCCCTACGCCCTTTGCCCTTAGCCCTTAGCCCCGCGTCGCCCTACCATCGAATCAATCGTGTTTCTTCATTTTCGATTCGGCAAAATTATTCCAACGAAAATCAAACGCTCGCGAGTTTGTCGAGAAGGAAGAATCGTTCTTTTCTTTTTCTTTCTTTCCTTTTTTTACATGGAAAACAAATCATTTCAATGATCGGATATTCAGAAAAAAAAAAAAAAGAGAAGTATTTTCTCATTCATTAATCCTCCGAATAACGTTGCTCCTATACGATTGTAAATAAAATTCTGATTTCTTTCATTTCTTTTATTCTTGATATCTTCGAAATTTATATAACGTGTCTCTATCGTCGATAGAGAATATCTTACAATTTTATTCTCGCGTACGTATCGAATATATTGTCCTGAGAACATTTAGAGAAAAATAGAAAGAAAGAGAGAAAATTAACCGACATTCCGAAGGAAAGGGAAAGCGAATTATCGTGACCTTGAAAGGTAGAGGAGGAGCCAAGGAGCGACGTAGTAGCTTCTAAAATCGATAGGATTCTCTCCTTCGTGGCCGTATTCGTGGCATCGTCGTCTTTCTCCGGCGGGGTCTCCGAATCTCACGAATGTAGAGACCTCGTGCAGCTGTTGGGTTGCACGTATACGTTAGACGGGAAAAGTGTGAGTGAGAGTGAAAGAAAGAATGAGGGAGAGAGAAAAAGATATATATATATATATATATATATATATATTGAAAGAGGAAAAGAGAAAGAATGAAAAAGATTCATGGTGAACGCCTGACATTTTCACCCCGTAATCGTGCGTATCACGTAGCCCACGTAAATGAAACTTATACATACACACGTACGTACGTACGTATGTATGTATGTATGTATGTATGTATGTATGTATGTGTATGAACGTTGCGTATGATGTGTATATACCTATAACGTACGTGTGTGTATACGTATGGTACCTATGATGCGTATTTACGTATGTATGTTTATGTACGTACATACATACATGCATTGATAGTTAGGTTACGTAACACAACGTCGAGGGTGCAATCATTTAGACGTGCTTCCGTGAGCGCGAACGAATCGAATTTCCTTTATATCCTTCCTTATAGCTCGTTTTATCGTGAAAGCGTTTATTCGTGCCGCAAAACTTCTAAGCCGCGACTTATTTACGCACGATACAAGGCTCTTACACGTTTATCGTATCTATACGTCGTCATCGTCATCGTCGTCGTCGTCGTCGTCATGGTCGCCGTCTTTATCGTAGCAAATGAATATTCTACGAGGATCGATTCGTCTTCACTTTGATCGAGATGAAATTAACGAAGAAATTGCTTTTAATGACGGGAATGGAAAGTTCATTGAAGTTAAAAAATAATCTCGAAAGAGTCGAGTTACTTTATCCGAATTTTTTTAATAATTTTTTAATTAGATTTCACGCACATGTATGTGTGTGTGTGTGAGAGAGAGAGAGAGAGAGAGAGTGCGTGTATATATATATATATATATATATTATATTATATTATATTATATAATTAGATGTATCTCAGTAGGAGATACGCTTTTTTTTAAATAAAATGTATAAATATATTTTCTTTCTTTCTTATTTTTTTATTCATAATTGTTGTTAATAATCAAGATACAAAATGATATATATATATATATACATATATTAGGTATTACACTTTTCATAATACATCTATGAAAAAAATTAAAAAGTAAACAAAGATGATAATAATATTATCTTTCCACATATATCTAACGTTTCATTAATATTTAATTAACGATCGACTATTGATAAAAATGATTCATAATTGGAAATATTCAAATTCATCGTGTGGACAGAACTTTTCGATAGGCCTAACATACGAATGTGTATGTACATACATACGCATTATATCTAATCTATTCTTAATTTCGTGTACACGAAGATTACACTATTCTAAATCATTACACATATTCGTATCGTCGTAGAATTGGACATTTGTTTTCTTTCCAAAAAAAAACAAAAAAAAAACGTTCGTCATTCTTGACGTTATCAAAGACGATTTGATGTAAATGCTTTCTATTCGTCCGACGACATTTTATTCTTTTTTTTTTTTTTTTCGTTTTGCTTACTCTTCTATTATTACAAATCGTTTAGCTTTCCCTATAATTAGTTTAACACGTTTCGAAAAATTACAATTATTAGATCATTAACAATATATATATATATATATATATATATATATATATATATATATATAACTCATTATAAAAATAAATATATGTTTACACACACACACACATTATAATTTACGATTATGAGATATTAAAAGATATATATATATATATATATATATATATATATATATATATATATATATTTCTAGAGAATTGTAACGAGAGAATGAGAGAGATAGAGAGAGATAGAAAGAGATAGAATAAGGGAGAGAGAGAGAGAGAGAGAGTGATGGCTGGTCGGAAAACATGCAAGAGGAAGACAACGACGTCATCGTAACGCATAATACGATCGTCCCGTAAATTCTCTTCTGAGAAGAGTCATATTATAAAACGGCAGACTAAGCGGCTCTATAGATTATAAAACGACGCGCGTAGAGCGACGAGGACCGATGTCGAGGGCTCCTCTTCTTCTGTACTCGGCGTAAACAAGTTTCGTTATATACTTTAATTACGAGCAGTCGAATGTGCACGTGCTCTAAGCGTCGTCGTTGCGTCTCTCTATGGTTCGTTGCCTCATCCTATTTTATTTCAATACATATCACCGCTTTTATTATCTCTTTCACCTATTTAAAATTATTCTACGCGTATAGATATATCTACGTTTTATCCCTATTCTTTCTATTTCTTCCTTCCATTCTTTCTTTCTTTCGTTTTTCTTCTTTTTTTTTTATTTTTATTTCTTTATTTTTTATTTATTTTTTTTTCTTTTTCTAATATTTTTTTTTGTTTTTTGCTGATATTTATTCATAATAAAACTTTTCATCGATGGAACATTGACTTCACGTTCGTCATTATTTGCAAAATCAAACTTTACGAACTCCGAAGAGTTAGTTTAGAAAACTAGACTAGAGTTTAGAAAAATTTGAAAAGGTTATTATCGAATATCAATGGTTTACATTTCTTCGTTATGTTGAATTATGTAAAAATTGAATTACGACGAGCGTAAATATATATATATATATATATATATTCATTCGAAGACAGTTATAAACGAGCAAATATGGCAAAAGATGAAAGGAAAGATTTGACTTCCTTTTCTTTTCTTTCTTTTTTATTTTATTTTATTTTATTTTATTTTATTTATTTTATTTTATTTTATTTATTTTAATATATCACATCGCGATTCTTGCACCGATCGAGGGATTTTGCGGTGGGAAGAAATTTTTTTTTTTTTTTTTTTTTTATTATTTATTCTCCTACGAAAATTTCTTATATTCTCGTCATTTCTCTCGCGTTATTTGTATTATCATACGTTTTATCGCACGTACGTACATTAATACGAATTCCGTGCACGCGTTAGCAACAATGATTTATGTCAAACGCAATATGTTACTAACGCAATCTCTCTCTCTCGAGAGAGAGAGAGAGAGAGAGAGAAGAGAAAGAGAGAGAAAGAATTAGAAAGAGTATTAGAGAGGAAAGTATACAAAAGGACTTTGAAGCTTTATCGACAGCCGCTGTCCGTTCGTTCTTTCGTTCGTTCTTTCGATCCGGCACTCTCCGAGCGTTCAATTACCCTGAATTGCCGGTTCAATGGGTTGCTGATAATGCCAAGTCAATTGGTTTTGATATATATGTTTTGCCATCCGCGGAATATTATTTGTTGGTCGTTATATATCGTTTGCGTCGCAAAATAAAAAAATAAAAAAATAAAAAGAAAAGAAGCAAAAAAATAAAAAAATAAAAAAGAAAAGGAAACGTTCGATTGGATTTATCGGCAAATTACGTTGCCGTTTACGAAACATGAATATATATATATATATATATATATATATATATATATATGTTTTTTTTCGAATATAAAAATATAAATACAAGCGTACATATGTACTCCGTATATTTACGTATATAACAAGTTTTGGTTCGATGAGTTTTCGATTTAGTTTTTATCGTATTTAGTTGGAAAGCACGGAGGAGAACGTTGATGATCGTGCGACGAGGAAGAAAAAGAAGAAGAAGAAGTAGAGGAAAAAATAAAAAAGCGGAATATAAATATCGGTAGCCGACGTTCATTGGTGCTTGACACAATTAAATGGCCGCGCGTTCACAAAGCTCCAGACATTACAACGGATGAAAGAACAGAGAGAGTCTCTGTAGGCTCGTTGGACTTTACGTTTGTCGAAGGCGCCTCTCCTTATCGTGCGAAAGAGCGAGAGAGAGAGAGAGAGAGAGAGAGAGAGAGAGAGAGAGAGAGAGAAAAGCAAAAAGAAAAAAAGTGAAAAAGAAGAAGAAGAAATCTTATCAAAAGCGTCCGACGTATTATTTATCCGTTACACTATTCCGTTACCGTGCCCGTTTCTCTCTTACACGGCACTATAAATTGTTTAAACTCCGCGAAATTTTTTTTTTTTTTTAATGTAGGTCGCCTGAGGAGAACGTTCGTGCGTACGATTACGTTGATTGCGTGTTAAGAAAAAAAAAAAAAAAAAAATAAAGAAAAAAGAAAGGTGTGGAAGGAGGAACATATCACGATGATAATCGTAATTCCGATATTGCATCTGCGATTCCTCTGACGGAAGCGTAACAAAAAAATGGATCAATTTCCGACTAATGAATAAAAGAAAACAAAAATAAAATAAATAATATTAATAAAAGAAGAAAAAGGGAAAAGAGGAAATGGGCGTGAGAAAAATGCGTGGTTGTACGATCGGTTTCTTCTTTTTTTTTTTTTTTTTTTTTATTGTAACATCGATTCGAGTTTATCGAGCGATGACGATCACGTTCTAAACTCTATCTTTTAAAATATTAGAAGGTACCGAAAGAGCCGATAAGAAATATTTATTGGCGTATACATAGGAAGTGTCGACACGCCATCGGATCCGATTGCAAGTGCTAATGCGATATGAATTTTATGCTTTTATAAGAGAGAGAGAGAGAGAGAGAGAGAGAGAGAGAGAGAGAGAGAGAAATATATATATATATATATATATATATATATATTATATAAGTACGTGTCGATGACGCACGATGGGCATTCCTCGATTGGTAAATATGTGTGTCACATATGTACGTACGCATGTATATATAGATATATAAAAAAATATATATATATATATATGCATGCATGCATGTATGGAGATATTTATATTACAATCGAAGATGAATAATCTCGAGAAAGGTTCGAATGACACCCTACCGCGACGATTGTCATGGAAATGACGAGAGGGGTGGGAAGGTGGTAGGTGGGTGGGTGGGTGGGAGGTGAGGGGGTGGTAATTCGAATCGCATTAGCCACAAGTCCGGCGTATACATGCGTCGAATTTCTAATTAATGGTTTACCTATCGCGTTAGTTGCGATATTCCCACACCGAGGAGAATATAATGACGAAATTCCGGGAAGCGCGAATGAATGAAAAATTTCTCAACGCCGACTCGATAATTTTCTTCTTCGTCATCATCTTCTTCTTCGTCTTCTTCTTCTTCTTCTTCTTCTTTCCCCCTCCCTCCAACCCTTCTGTTCTTTTTTTTGTTTTGGTTTATCGTACTTCCGGATCGAACGGGGTACGTTCGAAGAGGTGGTGTTTTGTTTTCTTTTATTTTTTTTTTCGTTTGTTTATTTATTTATTTATTTCATTTTTCATTTTTCATTTTTCATTTTTCATATTTTTTTTCTTCAGCCACGAGAGAACTTTCCCCGAATAGGTGTCACGATAGCTTCGAATGCGTTACACTCTTATCATTTTTGAAGAAAAAAAGAAGAAAGAAACGGAACGAAGAATCGTAAAAAGAATCGCAACCACGAAGTAATGTGTATATAACTAAGTAGGTGGGATATAAAAATACAAGTGTCTCGTGATATCTTTACCGCGCGAATGAGATCGACGTTTGAAAAATTATCGATACTTATCGATAAGTGCCGATGTTATTAATTTTTCTTTTATCTCGATCCTTGAAAACTCGAACGATTTATTATTATTATTTTTATTGTTATTATTATTATTATTATTATTATTATTATTATTATTATTATTATTATTATTATTATTATTATTTTTATTGTCGTGAAAAATACCGGCAGTTACACGTCAACTGCCTCGAGATTACATTATAAAATTTATGATATTTTTATTAATCGTAAAATAAATTCCAATCGTCAGTATAAAAGTCAGGAAGCTCGAACATTCGAACGATTCGTTGTTATTATTATTACTATTATTATTATTATTATTATATGATTTTTGATCTTTTATCAATTATTATTAATGATCGGTTGAAACGATCATAAGTATAAAAGTCAGGAGTGCTTAAAATAACTCGGAACGATACATAATTATCAGGTATTGTCATTATTTATAACGTCGTTATTGTTATTGTTATTCGTTTTCTTTTTTTTCTTTTTTTTTTTTTTTTTTAATCGTTTCTCCCGATAATAGTTACATAACAAAAAGGAATAACGATGTACGCAAACGATCCATGGCGTTCCCGTTGATACGATTAGAAAAGAAAAGGGGGAAGGAAAGTCGTGAAAGAAATTTTTTTCTTTCTCTACCTTTTTTTTTTCACCTTTTTTTCCCTCTTCTAACAAAGTTAAATACCCGAACTGGCATTTAATTGGTTACGGGCGGAACTTGCCGTAAATTGCCGACCGATCGAACTGATTATTTAGTAAAATTCTCGACCGGAAGTTCTCCGAACGGTAGTTCACCGTAGCTGATTGAAATTCGATGTAAAGATACTGTTTCCTGCCCGGCCACGTTTTAAAAGCGCTTCTTCTTTCTTGGCGAACATTGACACCAGCCTGCTTACTCAGCTTACGTGTCTCTAAACACATACGTACCATACGTATATATATATATATATGTATGTATGTATATGTATATGTACACACACTATTACAAACGTCTAATCGCATGGTGCACTTAAATATTCTCTAACTGTTACGGCAGCAACAAATCTTATCCGTTGGCGATAAATCCTTTATCGAACAAAAATCTTTATCCTTGAATTTTTAACCCAACGCGAAAAGTCGGAAAAAGGAGAAGATGGGGAAAAAAAAAAGAAGAAAAAAGGAAAGAAAATAAAAATGAAAGAGACGAAACGTTGAGGTTAGAATTTTTTTATAGTTCATCGATCTTCTTGAAATTTGATTTTTTCTTTTTTCAACAGTTTTTCTTTTTCTCTTTTATTTATTTATTTTTCTTTTTTTTTTTCTTCGTTTAATTCCAACCACAAGAGATCTCCAAGAACGCTCTCTCTCTCTCTCTCTCTCTCTCTTTGTCTCTTTTTATCTTTCCGTTCATCTATCTCTTTCCCTCTTTACCGAGTAGTAGTAACTTTTTTTCTTTACCTTACATGACCATGTAATTTTCTCATTATTTACGATCCCTAAATTACAAAGTTTCTCGCATATTTATCAGCTGCGGCTTTAACCAATCCGAAAAGAATGATCGACGTTAACCGCACGGTACGGATTCGAAAAACCGTCGAGAGCCATCTTGCAAATATGGCGTTAGTCGATTACGCGTATTATACGGATCGCATCGTCCAACTGGGGGATGACAGTGCCCAACGGCAGTGTTTCTCTTAATTTCATTTCTTTCCTTCCGTCTTTCTTTCCTCCTTTCTTTCTTTCATTCTTTCTCTTCGATCTCGATTATTCCACGTACGTGAGATATTCGAAGGTGTATAAATATTATTATCCAACGATCGAAAAAGCAATCTTACGCGTTTCTGAGCAACGATCGATTATTGTTATAATATTAAATTATTTAAATTAAAAAAAAAAAAATTATAAAATTTTATGTTGTTATAAAATCAAATTATTTAAATTAAACGTATATACACAAATATATATATATATATGTGATTATAAAATTATATAAAATTATACGTACATACATACATACATACATATATATATATATATACGAATACATAAAATCAATACAAGCGTCTCGTCATTATCGGTCGCAAGTACGTACGTAGGAAGATTATTCATCGGATGTCGATCAAGAACCATTGAAACCATTGAAACCATTGAAACTGATTTTTTCGAAATTATTCTTTCGAGCCGTGGCGGCGCCAAGTTGAGAACTCCTTGCATAATTGGAGTCAACGATGCGTACCGAGTGGCCTCTCAGCCATTGTCCCGCGCGCGTACAGTTACCCGATTATTTCGCGCGCACGTTGCGAACTATTCACGCCGCCCGTTGGCACGGTGTCGGAGTCGAATGTCATAAAAAAAAGCAAAAGAAAAAGAAAAAAAGAAAGAAACGGGCGTGGGTATTTTTTTAACGGCGGCGGCGAGCGGAAGGGAGGGGTGGTTGGGTGGAGAAGGGCGAAGGGAGGGAACGAAAGAACAGAAATACTTGGTGATATAATAAGTGAGGCGTGTGTACGTGAACGATTTCCGCGAACTCACGCACGCGCCATCCTTAGAATCCGTAATTACATCGCGAGTACGTACGTGGTACGTGTCGATTGTTGTCGATTATTTATAAAAAAAAAAAAAAAAAAAATAACGAGAGGAGAGATCGTTATGCGAACGTTAAAAAAATTATTCAAAAAATTATTCATAAAAATGAAAAAAAAAAAAAATATATATATATATATATATATATACGATTATATTTTTATACGCGTACGCGAGCATTCGTACGTTAAAAGGTCGCACGGATGAAAAGATAAAAAAAAGAAAAGAAAAGAAAAGAAGCGCAAAGAAGAATGAACGAACGAATTATTCGTGAAAATTGATAGGGAAAGGGAAAGATCCTTTTCCTCCGTCCCTCGAAGTTTTTTATTTTCGTCGCGTTTTCTCTTCCTTCTTTCGTTCTACTTAAATCGTATCGAATATACGCTCGCTTTTTTCTCTCTCTCTCTCTCCTTTTCTTATCGTCCCAATTTCGTATTACCCCGCCGTCCTTCTCCACCCTCGCCCACCCTCTCACCTCCCCGACATAGGACAAGTTTACCAATGACGAACTTGACCGGATAAATACGACGCTGGAGACACATTTTTAGCGAGTGCATAAATCGCACGGCTGTGGTGAAGGAAAAAGAAAGAAAAAAAAAAGGAAGAAAAGAAGAAGGAGAAGGAGAGAGTAGATAAATTAGCTCTAGATTGTTTTCGATCGGTTCTCTCGCAAGAGAGCTCCTCTTCTGGCTTCTACTTCAAATCGCAGAGACGCTTTCGACGCTCTCGTAAATTACTCTTTCGTCGGTATTTCGAAGCTTTCGTTCGTGCCAGTTGAGTTGCTTTTTCCGTTCGTAAGAAAGAAAGAGAGAGAGAGAGAGAGAGAGAGAGAGAGAGAGAGAGGGAAGACCTTAGACCTCTCGTAAATGCAGCTGCAAGCGCGAGAAATGTACGTGTGCGTGCGTATGTGCGTGTGCGCGTGTGTAACTTTCCTCTTTCTCCTTTTTTCAACTCTACTAACGCAAAACTCAACACCACGAGCGATATACTATTATCAGACGGAACGTCGTCGACCTTTATTGTATTTTTGTATCGCGAAAAGAAAAGTTAAAATAACGTTTAAAAATAAATAAATAAATAAAAAAAAAATATATATATATATATATATATGTATGTATGTATGTATGTATGTATGTATGAAAGAAAAAAAAGTATAAAAAAAGAAAAACGCGATAGCTCGTCGAGGTAGCACGAGAAATAAGCAGAAGTAATTGTCTCCGTTACTTGTCTCCACTTAAAAGGTGTATATACGTATTTGCAATATGTATATCTATGTATTTATGTATTCACGTACGTACGTACGTACGTATGTATGTATGTATGTATGTATGTATGTATGTATGTATGTAAAACGTTTCCTATTCTAGAAAGTTATACTCCACGTTTTCATAAGCGGTTTTATTCGTACGTACGTACGAAACGTACATAAGAACAAACACACACACACACACACAACCTACTTACTTACTCGAGACGTAGTGATTTATCGTTGTTGTAAACTTCGCAATAAAATCGAGGGTGGTCGATCGGTCGGCCGGTCGGTGATACGCGTGGCGTCCCATAAACGATGAAGTACCGACCTCCTCTCTCGGGGTGGAGATATAAATTGGGAGGAAAAAATATATATACATATAAAAGTATATACGTGTGTATATATATATATATATATATATATATATATACAAATATATCCTCATATGTGTGTGTATATATATATATATATACATATACAAATATACCCTCATATACATATATATATATAAATATACCCTCATATGTGTGTATATATATATGCTATTCCTCTCTGGATCTCTCCTCGTTTGTGAGAGAGATATCGATTAGTCGAAAAGCCCGTTACGATTTTAATGGAAGCTGCCTCGTTCGTGGGAAAACAAGAGACTGAGAGAATAGAGAGAGAGAGACAAAGACAAACAGAGAGAGAGAGAGAGAGAGAGACAAAGAGAGAACGATAAGAGGGATGCAAACAAAAAAGAGCATACGTCTCCTTTTAATTAAATTTTATTTCCCCTTTTATTATTCCTCTTCTTCTTCTTTTTTGTTTTCTGTTTTTTTTTCGCTCTCCTCGATATACATATATATATATATATATATATATATATATATATATATATATATATATTTTTTATCCTTCTTCCCTTCGTTCGTGGTCGTTGAAAAAGTAGGGATGGGGTTCGTAGGGTAGGAGGGTAGGGGAAACGATTGAAAAGAGCAATGAAAAAAAAAAAATAAATAAAACGGACCACGTTCGTTCGTTCCCGTCGAGCTAACAGAGCTTACGCATTCCTTGTGGCCACTAGACTACGTACATAAATACGTACATACATACATACATATATATATATATACGTGTATATGTATTATATACACACACACTCAAACGAACGAGCCGAAGCATACACGCATTTCCAGCTGCAACTCTGTATCTAGGAGCAACCTTCTCTCTCTCTCTTCGTCTCTCTTCCCCTTATTCATCTCTTTTTCTTTCATTCTTTCTCTCTCCCTCTCTCTCCCTTTCTCTCTCTTTCTTTTCCCTTTTAACTCCCTACCCACATCCTTCGACTTCTTTGACGTTACAAACTTACGTCGCCGGGTAGTTCCTTGGTGACGTGTACGAAAAGAATGTTCGCATTCTCTCGATGCTCATACTAAACTCAATCCTCGTTTTTAACACTAATGCTTACTAAAAATTATTTCGATATATATATATATATATATATGTGTGTGTGTGTGTGTGTGTGTGTGTGTATAAATTTTTTTTATAATATATATATATTTATTTGTTAAAAAGTATAAATTTCATCCTTGAAGACTCAACATATAGATATATTAGTGTGTGTGTGTGTGTGTGTATATATATATGTACACATATACCAATACTTATTTCATTTATATAAATATGTTTTTATAATATATATATATATATTTGTTAAAAAGTATAAATTTCATCCTTGACGACTCAACATATAGATATGTTTGATCGTGTGTGTATGTGTGTGTGCGTGTGTGTACCAATACTTATTACATTTATATAAATCGTATATCGTTCGATGGCCAAATCGATTAAATACTCGACAAAATAAAAAGGTCGGAGAAACGATATTCTCGACGATCAAAAATATTCTCTCCACTCGATGGTGTATGAAACAACCGGGGAAAAAATTAAGGGGATATTTGATAATCGATATAAAAAAAGTAGCTAGTGCTACTATGTATTTAACAAAAATTCTTAAATTTGAGGTCGATCGATTCGTCTTGTCACGTACGTATGTATGAAATGTAAATGTTTGTGCGCGCGCGCGCGCGTGTTTTGTGTTATTATGCACGTGCATATTAAATATCGTCGATGAATTCTTTAAATAACTATATACATATACTGAAGCAGATTCGGAAAGATGATTCGGTAAGCATATGTTACCTTTGTGATGAATAACATATGCCATTTCTCTCTCTCTCTCTCTCTCTCTCTTTCTCTCTCTCTCTATCTATCTGCATAAAAATCGATTGAAAAGGGTATTCGTTGGTAGTCGTTGCGGTTTTTATTTATCGAAGCAACCCTTCCCGTTAAAAAAGGGGTTCCACGAGAGAATCCTAGTTAAGAAGGTACAAAAGGGTTTCGAAGGGAAAGAGAGAGATCACGTAGTACTCCTTCATAGAGTTTGCTTGTTGTTCTCAATGAACGCGCATGTAAGTGAGTACTTACTTGCTTGCATTGATAGTATCCTATGTATATACATGTACATAACATATACATATATGTATGTATGTAAGATGTGTAAATATAAAAAGAGAGAACGAGAATTTATTTATTCTAATCCAAGTAAAGCACGTAGAACCAAACGGAGGTTATGGAATTAATTAACAATGAATATTATATAAATATCGCATATTTTTTTTCTTTTTTTTTCGATAATCGTTACCAACGATAAATATAATATAATAGAAAATTATTTTTATACAAAAGCCAAAAGAAACATGCGTTCGCATATAATAACGTCCAACGAGACAAAGTCGATAATGATCCATGAAATTTCTTTTTCGCGAAGAAATTCGTATCTTTATTCTTCAAAGAAAAAAAAAAAAAAAAAAAAAAAGAAAAAAAAAACCCTCGTCTCTCGAATCGACGGGGAGAAGAGAAAATAAATAAAGAGAGGAAAAATTGGGGGAAAAGAACGGAAGAAAAGAAAATAAGTAAATAAGTGCGAGCCGATCTCGGAATAGTACAATTCCGAAGAAAAATATTATACTTGGGTGATAAGAAAGGCTTTGAGAGATTAAAAAAAAAAAGGAAAAAAAAAAATAAGGTAACATAGAAAAGAGATAAACTTAGGACGAGGAAACAAGATAGTGGCGGTAAGAGAGAGAGAGAGAGAGAGAGAGAGAGAATGAAGATAAAGATAATGAAACGTACAACTGCAAAAACAATATAAGGATACAGACAATGACCGACGGAACGGAAGAAACATTCTCTTGACTTGACCTCACGCACTCCGGGCTAGCTAACTCACTTAGAGAAGGAGAAAGAGAGAGAGAGAGAGAGAGAGAGAGAGAGAGAGACGCACACAACGTTAAAAACACACCAAGAAAACCGAGGCTACGAACGAACATATCCACGACGCACGTGCTAAACCTTCCTCCGTCTCTCTCTCTCTCTCTCTCTCTCTCTCTATCTCTCTATCTCTCTTTCTAACGATACTACTGTTCTCCAATCGGTGGATTAGGAGGAGTGAGAGTGGGTGCCGGTATTAGAGGAAGCTATTGTAAAAGTTACGTTCTCTACGTTTCGATTGTTACGAAATATACGTATTCGACATCATTCAATCCGATTCAGTAGGCCAATTAATTTTAATTTCCTCTTTGTTACGGTTAATTTTTTACTTTCCATTCGCCGCTCGTGGTTTCTCCGAAAATAATTTTTTCCTTCCTTCCTTCCTTCCTTCCTTCTTTCTTCCTTTCTTTCTTTGCCTCTTAAAAAAAAAAAAAAAAAAAAAAAAAGAAAAAGAAAAAGAATCCCTATAGAAAACTCATTTCTTCGCCTACCAAGGAAATTCCCGTTCAAATCGTTGACGTCGAACTCGAAGAAAAGTCTCTTTTTTTCCTTTCTTTCCTTTTTTTTTTTTCCTTTTTTTTTTTCTTTTTGTAGAATATATAAACCAGGTCCAGGGACGATCGGACGTTTTCGATTTATTTCGATCTTCATCGAAAAAGTTATACGCGAAATTAAGACGTTCCTTTCGACTCTCTTCGAACGATCGATCTGCGTGGACGGTCGAGAGATAAAAGTTAAAAAAAAAAAAAAAAAAAAAAAAAGAAAAAAAAAAGTAAAAATCGAATTGAAACCAATTCGTAGAACTTTTATTCGGTACGAAGAGCGAATCGTTCGTTTAGGGTCTCCGTGGGAAATATTGATCTTGAAAAAGAAAAAAGAAATGAGGAAGTGAAAATTTGAACAAAATTGGAGAGAAAATAAAAAATAAAAAAAATACGAACGATCGCGTGGTATGAATCACAATTGCGCTTACGTTCAACACACACACACACACACACACACACACACACACAGAGATTCAACGTTCGTCTAAGAATAATAATAACCAACACAGTCTAATGCTTCTCAAGTGTCTATACATTTGAACCCACCAATCACTCTTTGACTTTTCTTCATTGATTCTGTCAAAAGAGGGGTAGGAGGGGGAGAAAGAGGAGGAGAAGGTAGGAGTAAGGGATGTGGGCGGTAGATGGAACGCTCGAATTGTAACTCGACCTTTAATAGATTGAAACGAAATCCACGAACGACTACAAAGCCATATTAATTAATTAATTAATTAATTAATTGATTAATTAATTTAATCACTTCGATCCTAATCCTATTAACGTTTTGTCAGATTTAATTTGAATTGCGTAAGATGTTTTTTTTTTCTGTTTTCTTCTCTCTCTCTTTTTTTTTCTTTTCTTTCTCTTTTTCCTTTTACATCGCAAAAACAATACGGTGACTCCGTTCTCAAAGAATTTCACTTAACAACGAACACTTCTCGGGATACATTCTTACGATTTTTGTAATACCGTTTAGAAGCGTGTTAAGGACACGTATATATACACGTACGGGCATACTAATACATACGTACGTATACGTTAATACGTATATCTGTTTCATAGTAATCATTTTCAAGGATCACATATATGTACGTAATGGCATAGCCTTAACAGAAAAAAAAAGGCGATTAATATAACGACGTTTCCTCTCTTAACACGCATGCACGCGTGTTTGTATAAGTAAAAATGACAACAAATAAAACAACTACGACGTTGACGACGTTGACGACGACGATGACAAAGACTACAATACGTACAATGAATACTTACTAAGTATTTGCATACATGCGTTTATTATCGTCGTGTGTAAAAATGCACGAGAAATGTACACACGCGCACTAGAGTATCGCATTCGATGCACTAATTATGCATATGCATATCGAGATCATCGGCGGGGGCATTACGTAAAGAAGATATTTACGTATCATGCAAACATCGTACATTGTTGATTTACTATCTTTATCGGATAACAGATGTTACTTAATTCAACTCGATCACTATTTTAAGATATCATCGCGCTCCGATCGCCTTATTTAAATATAGAAATTTATGATGATGATGATGATGATGATGATGATTTGCTTCTCCGACATAAATGATTTATAATTTTATTATTAATAATTATATGTTAATTAAATAATATAATAATATTAATGTTATTGTTATATTATTAATTTTATTTGTCAATATATTAATAATTTAATGATAACATTATAATAATAACGATTTATGTGTCAATTGAGTTATACAATATTTGTTATTATTGTTATTATTATCGTCAATTCATCGTCGTCTTAATTAGTTTTACGGAATAATTACTTCGTGCAATTTTCTTGCACTCCTTTTTTCTTCTTCATTATTTCTTTTTTATTTTCTTCGTCACATAAACAATTTTATCGAATTTTCATCTACGCGTATAACGATAGTGTCCTTCGAAATTGTCATTTCGGATTAAACGATCCCGAACTAATAGCGTTTACTTTAATAGTAATTAATAATATTCTTGCTAAATAATTACAGTTATTATTATTATTATTATTATTATTATTATTATTATTATTATTATTATTATTATTATTATTAATATTATTATTATTATTATTATTATTATTATTATTATTATTATTATTATTATTATTATTCGTTTTCATTTTTATGGGACAATTTCGTAAAAATTATCTCCCATACAAAACTTATAATTATTATTTATTAGACCGACCAAATGTCCTACGGTATCATTAGAATCAAACGATCTCAAACTAATCGTTCTAATTTAATATAAATTAATAATTTCTTTTCCCCTTTGCAAAACCAATTATTACAATTGTTAATCCTTCGGTTTTTTCGATTCGTGGCAGAATTATTCTTTTTTATTTTTTTTAACACAAAATTTCGTTAACATTATATGTTAAAATTATATGTTGATATATATCAAGCAACGTTGAATTAGATCTTTAGAACGATAGCGATTCGATAAAAAAAAAAAAAAAAAAAAAAGAAAAATCGGTAATATTTCGACGAAATGATTGCAACATCGATTTAAGAATATTTCAGATTAATAGAACGAACGTACAATTCGACAACATCCATCTTTTACCTCAAAATATTTTCGTACAAATATCGCGAGCAATTTTGTTCTTCTTATTTTTTCATTCTTTCACTTTTCTCCAACCCCATCCCCGTCCAAAGCCCCTCCTTCCCGTTCCACATATGAGAGGATCATGATCTTGATTTAATTCAAATTCGACGTGCCTTGAAGAAAAATTTGAATGGGCCATAAATAAGATTTTATCGAGTTTATCGTATTCGGTTCGTTCGCGTGAATGGAAACGACAAAACTGAGAGAGTAGGTAGGTAGCTAGCTAGCTAGCTAGCTGGCTGGCGTGTACGCGCGTTTTCTCTTAAAGCAAAATAAGCGTGTCCACCTTTCGTGCAAATTCGCACAAAGGACACTAACATCATTACAGGAAATAATGCGTCCCGCCCTGACCGTGAGGCGCACGAGTGGAATCGTTCATGGGGTGTGCACGCACCCGTGATGCACGTTAAGTAGGTGTATATACGCGGCTTTGGTCTTTCTTTAGTATACTGCATATATGTGTGTATATATCTATATATATATATAGATATATATATATATATCCATAGAGAGCGTTTACCAATACCCGGAGAAAGGTTCCCACAATCGGCGCACAATCCGAACGTACCTTAGACCTGTGTACACGGTGGCTAAAAAAAAAAAAATAAAATACAATAATTAAGGTACAATAAAAATCTCGAATAGTTCAATAATAATAATAATAATAATGATAATACTAAAATATTTGTTAATTGCGATATAACAATCAACATATTTATAATCGTTTGAAGAATGTTATAAATTTAATTGGACAATACGTAATATAATATTAATAATAATAATAGTAATAATAATAAAGTATTTTTTTAATTATGATATACAGAATTGAGTTATTATATAATTCTTTAAGGAATGCTTGGCCATTTAATAAAATAGTACATAATATAATAATAATAATAATAATAATGATAGTGATAATAATAATAATAAAATATTCTTTAATTATCATGTGGCAACGTACGTATTTATAATTGCGATAACACGTTAAACATATTTCTTATCAATTTTTTTTATTTTTTATTTTCATCAAAGGAGAGAAAAGAAAGAGAGCATAAAGAATATAATTATGCGATAAAAGAAAAAACCATTCGTTTATCAAAATAAATTACTAACGCAACGACGTATTACAGAGCTACGATTACAATTAAAATCTAAACAAATATTTTGTTTAACACCTTTTGCATTCCGAGGGTATAACGAGGTAATGATTGTGCAATCGAATATTCTGATATTAAAATACGTAGAGCTTGTTGCATGGGATCTCTCAGTTATTTAACAGTAACGTAGCAATGGAAGTAATTGTCGTAACACAAATAAGAAAAAAAGGAGCAAAAAAAGGAAAGAACAATTTTTCAAAATGATTCATTCGTTCTAAGAATCGACTAGGGTCCCTATAAATCGTAATCGAAATTGCGTAACATGTACGGATAATTTCTTGTTGAAAGACAGAAAGAGAGAGAGATGAACGAATCATAACATGGTTTCTTTCGAGCCACCCTGTATGCACAGGTACGGAGGTGTTCGGATACGTGTGTGTACGCATAGAGACGACCACGCACACACGCTTTTATAACAGTCGAACGCACACGGTAAAGAGAACAGTGTACAAACGAGACGGAGTGGTCTCTCTCTCTTTCAGTCAACGTCGAGACCGCGTACGGCTTACACACGGTTTTAAAGTGCTTTACGAAATCTCTTTTCCTTCGTAGTTCTTTTTTACCACTTGGTACGAAACGGAAAACAGATAAAAAGGAAGAAAAAAAAAGAAAAGGGAAAAAAAATAAAACAAGAAAACCAAACAACAACAACAACAACAACAACAACAACAACAACAACAACAACAACAATCAAAAAAAGAACACACGCGCGAGAAAAGTATTTCGCCGAGAGTTTTCCCTCGAGTCGCTTATCACTTTATTATCGTCTTCCTACTATCTATCTACCTATCTTTCTTTCTTTCTTTCTTTCTTTCTTTCTTTCGTTGTTCTTTTCCTTCCTTTTCTTTTTCGTTAATCTCGTTTTTCCGCTTTCTTTCCCCTCTCACACTTCGTTTCTTTCTTTTTTTTTCTTTTTGTTAATCTCGTTTTCCCTCCTTCTTTCCTCCTCTTACTTTATTTCTTTCCTTTTTCCTCTTTTTCTTCCTTCTTTCTTTCATTTCTTTTTATTGTTGTTTCTCTTTCCGTCGAAAAAAGAAAATAAAAAGAAACACCGTAAACAACCGAAGGAATACCATCAAGTGCGCGATCACATACATACGTTCCTATCGTTGGCCTTTTATATATATTTTTATACACGTGCGCGCACACACACACACACACACACACACATACACAACATACATACATACACACACACACACATATATATATATAATATACGTATCTATAGATAGATAGATGATGGCCGATCGATGATCGTGTGAACCGTGAAGAAAGAAGGTTTCACGTTTCTACGCTCGTCGGCACGCACGTGAGAATCCTTCTTCGTCCTTTCTTTTTTTTTTTTTCTTTTTTAATTTTTTTCTACGCACACGCACACGCACATCCGTCCGAAGAAAACACGGCACCGATATACAGACGCTCAGTTGCAAGTAACAAACCAACAAAACCAACAAAACCAACAAAACCAACCAACCAACCGACCAACCAACAAAACCAACCGACCAATCATTCATCGAACAAAAATATTCATCCACGTAGCCAAGGATGCTAGCTTACATAGTCGGATTCTTTTACTTTTACGCTGAGATGTTACGATTAGAACTACAAATGATATTAGACATGGAGGATTACAAATTGACGAGATTCTTGCTCGGTTAACATCGACGTAACTTAAATGCAACCTGTTACGAAAAGAGAAAGCCCTTCTTCTTCTTCTTCTTCTTCTTCCTCTTCTTTTTCTTCCTCTTCTTCTTCCCCCTCCTCCTTCATTGTACTTTACACCTTTCCAATCGACCCCCTCCCCTCGTTCCCTCGTAGATCTTTTTTCTAAGATAATCGTCTTTCGTCATCCCCTCTTCCCGTCCGCAAAAGTGAATTCCAAGAATTCTTAACCGAAGTAATCCTCCCTCTTATCGTCCATCTTTATCGGATTTTAAGGATCATAGGTAAGAGCCTGCTCCTTATCAGGACTCCAAAATACATACATACGTACATACATACATACATACATATATGTGTGTGTGTGTGTGTGTGTGTGAACATAACGCACGATGCGTTTTGTCGTTGATAAAGTAATGATATAATTGTTTATAAATTAACAAGAAAAAAAAAATTCATTAGAAAGACAACTTTGGTGTTAGACTATTATCGATCATCGGACATATCAAGAGAGAGAGAGAGAGAAAATAAAAGAGAGTGAAAGAGAGAGAGAGAGAGATGAAATATTTATCTTTCCCTTTCTTTTCTTTTTTGCATTTCTTACCTTTTCTCAATTACAATTGAACTCTCGGCGAAGTTGAAATCTTAGAGAGTGGTGGAGAGGGGTTGTGAGGAGAGGGGAAAGAAAAGAACGCTAAATCATCGAACGCATTCGTTTCGTTTGGTAAAGTAGAAACCGAAAAGTGTATGCGACGGAATAAAAATAAAAGGAACGATATAACTTCCGTCGAACGAACGTGTCGTATCGTACGACTACTACTACTACTACTACTACTACTACTACTACTATGTAGAGTATACTGTTATACTAGTAGTATAACAGTAGTGGTGAGATTTGATACGATTTGAAATGAAATAAAAAATTTTTTTCGCTCGATCGAGCAGCGGCACGAAAGAAAATAGAATAGAAAAATAAAAAAAAGTAATTAATAAACAAGAAAAGAAAGGAAGGAGAAGGTATAAGAAAAAAAGAGAAGAAAGAGAGAGAATAATAACAACAACAACAACAACAACAACAACAAAATGAAGCAAACAATGAGAATACGAACGACACCGTGAAATGAATTTTTGTTAGAAAAGATTTGTCGTCGTCCTACGATCTCGAAACGAAGGAAGAGACTTCGGCAATATAACTCTGGAGATATACATATGTACAGTGTGTTATGTACATACGCGTACGCCGGGGGACGAGAGAAGTGAAAGTGCATTTTGCAAGATGACCGTAACGCCGGATAACGATGCCTCCGTGTCCGGCGTCAGCGAGGACTACTCGACAGTGGACTACCATCGTTCAACGCTTATGCTAGTATCCTCTTCGTCTCTTCTTCTCTTCTACCTCTACTTCTACATCTACATCTACCTTTACGTCTACTTCATACTCACAATCCGATTCAAGAGACACGCATACGTCAAGAGTCAAAGTTGATTATACTTAACGATAATGTGGGGGGAATGAAAATTAAAGAAAAAAAGAAAACAAGAAAAGAGAGAGAGAGAAGAATTACAAAGGGAAAGGGAACAAGTTGACTTGAAAATAAAGAGTGAATTGTTAATTAGGTGATCAACGTTTAATACGTTTGGTGTGTGTTAAGTTCTCGTGCGACCGGATGATCGATGATCTAAACGAACGATCGACTCGACGGCGAAGACGAAGACGAAGACGACGAAGACGAAGACGACGAAGACGACCACCGCGATTATTCGATCGAAACGTCATTTTCGTAAATAAATAATTCATCGTCGAAACATTTTTTTTTTTTTCCGATAGTGCCCCGCGTCGTCGAGCTCGTATATGTAATGCTACTAAAGTTCCCAAGGTCACCGACGACGGTCTTCCGCAACGAAGAAGAGGTGGAGGAGGAAGAGGAGGAGGAGGGGGAGGAGGAGGAAGTAGCGGAGAGAGAGAAAGAAAGGAGGAGGAGGAGGAGGAGAAGAAGAGGAAGGGTCACGACCCTTTCCTAGGAAAAATTTTTCCATTATTATTGCACACACACACACACGCGCGCGCGCACGCGGGATAATATGGAGACTATTTTAAATTGTAATTATTTATTCCATCATTATTACCATTTCTTTCTTTCTTTCTTTCTTTCTCTCTCTCTTTCTTTTTCTTTTTCTTTCTTTTTAATTCATTCGATTTGAACGAACGAAAACTTTATCGCATTGTCATCGTACGATTCTCTTTCGTCGAGAAAATCATCATAAATTTTTACTCACCTCTTCTCTCTCTCTCTCTCTTTCTCTCTCTTTCTCTTTCTCTCACACATCCTCTGTGTTCCCGCGTATACGTCGAGCGCTTACATACGCTTGGTTAACCGTGTACGTCGAGAGTGCGGTAAATTGTAACGGTTTAATAAAAAATAAAAAGAAATAAAAGGAAAAAGAAAAAGAAAGAAAGAAAGAAAGAAAGAAATAACAAAGGACGCACAGAAAGGTTTTAACCATTAGACTCACGATCAACTCGGTCTATCCGTGAAAATTATTATTTATTTAGATACGGTGATAATATCGCGAAGATAACGATCGATAACGATCGGGCCCCGTTAAAAACGCATAGAGTTATCCGAATGAACGTTATCGTTCTAAATAAAGTGTGATTTTTATTACTGTCTCTACCGTCCGTCGAATCTCCAGATAAAGCGTTTCCGTTTCGAATCAGGAGAGAGAGAGAGAGTATCATTTTTTCGTCATTCGTCGAAAACTGCATTCTCTCTCTGAGTCACTCAGAGACTTCGATATTAACTGGGAGATAGTGGCACGATATTCCACAGATATAAAAAAAAAAAAAAAAAAAAAAACTAATAAGCGTTTACGTTCACACGAGTCCCGAAAAAAAAAAAAAAGAAGAAACGAAAAGAAAAACGTTAAAGATCCAACGCGTTCCCTCGTCTTTTAATTCCGTTTTATTTAATTTAATTTATATTTTTGACCTATATTCTTTCGTTTCTCAGATCTTAACCTGTGGAACAAGAGCATAAGTCAACGTTGGAGGAAACTCAGGAGACGATGTTCCGTACAGGAAACGTCCGAGCCGCAGGAGTCGTTGATCCCAGGCGGTGGTGGAGCTCAAGGTGTCATTCATACCGTGAGATCGACCCCGGCTAGCAGGGAGGCCTCGCCAGCTGCCAAAAGTCTTCAGGATGGTAGCTCGCCGAAAAAACTATTGCAAACCAGCTCCCTAAGATTGCCAGGTAAATTCGTACTCGTTGTTCTTCGACCGGTCTTTCATTCTTTTCCGTTTTTCTTTTCTCTTACAATTCGAAGAAAGAACGAAACAAAAAGAAAAGAAGAATCGTCGATTACCATATCAAACAACGCGATCAAACATTATGAGCCGTCTATATTGAAAGTGACCCAAGTCCATTTATATCGTGATTGAGATATTTTAAGAGTTCGCGTTTGAAAAAAAAAAAAAGAAAAAAAAAAAAGAAAGTAACGTTAGTACAGCGAAGAAAAAAAGAAATCGACGAACGGACTTAGGTATCTTTTTTTTTTTGTAGGACATTTTTATTGACCGTAGTTAACGTTATTTTTAATTTTTTTCTTTTTTTTTTTTTTTTTGAAACGCAAACTCGTCATTATATCAAATTATAAACGAACTTAGGTCACTTTCAAAATAGACGTCTCATATATTTTAGTAAATAATAATAATAATTAATAATAATATTCCAATAAAAATATCAAATATATATGTATGTATGTATGTATATATCCGTATCAGGTACAACGAAAGGCATCGCCGATATTCAAAACGTATTGAGAAGCAAATTCAGTAAGATAAACGCCGGTATAAGGAAGAGGAAGGCATTGAGCGTGACCGAGGTATTCTCGCAAAAGGACAATGCCTCGAATTTTTACGTCCCAAGCCCGTTGCAATCGTCGACGAGTCAGAGCTTCGATTCGGAAGGTTACGATACGAGCGAGCCAACGTCTTTACCGCCTTATCCATTTCACGATACATTGGAGACATTGGCGGAAACGAGCGTACCGAATTCCCCGAATTGTTGCAAGAGCCCGTTGGCCGAGGGTTGTCCGAGTTTCGCTTATTGCGATAATAATTCTGGTTCCTACGATCGTCAGTTGAACGATCAGGACAAGAAGGACGTTTACGAGAACGTGGTGTTCAATAATTCGTCGTCCGGTTCCTCGTCGGCCAGGTCAAAGGTATCGCTTTATCGTAGCAATTCGGAAAGTCGTGACAACGTGAGATCGCAGGATCACTCGTACGAGAACGTACGTTATCACAGAGGTCAAAGATCGGACGTAGGTTCGCCGGGTAGTCCATACTGCGACAGGCAAACCCTATCGAGAAGTAATTCCGAGACAAGGGGAAACGATCATCATTGTTACGAGAACGTGAGTTATCAGAAGAACGGAAAGATGAGAAATCAATTGGATTCGTCGTTCGAACAGATACATATACCGAGAGTTACGCCGAGAAAGAGGATCACGGATTTCAAGGTTGGCGGACAAGTTAACAATTATTCGAACGACACGACGAGCGTTGCCACCGCTATCGTCGGACCTAAGGACGAAGGACCCTCCAGTCTTGGGACCGAGAGGAGTCCCAATAAAAAATCTACGAGGAGATTGAACAGCCGAAGCGTGGCCAACATAC
Source organism: Dolichovespula sylvestris (assembly GCA_918808275.2). Classification (NCBI taxonomy): domain Eukaryota; kingdom Metazoa; phylum Arthropoda; class Insecta; order Hymenoptera; family Vespidae; genus Dolichovespula; species Dolichovespula sylvestris. The sequence continues at coordinate 8,396,084 of OU964968.1, forward strand.
CAAGCTCCTCCGGTGTTAATTTGAAGGCATGGCAAGTAAGTGCTTCGGTACATATATATATATATATTATATAATATACGTATGTACGTATTAAATACGCGTGTGTATTTATACGATCAAATATTTGAAGAAATCGATCGAAACGAGAAACACGACTCGAGTTGTTTTAATATCTACGATATTAACGATTGTTAAAACGAACGAAACGATTTTATTCATTTCTTTGATTTAACGATTGAAAAAAAAAAAAATAAGGGCGCTCAGGACACGGACGAGGGTCTTAACACGGATTCCGAGTTGGAGGACATCGACGAGGCTGGCGAAGGTGAAGAGTCGAGATTCTGTACTTTACCAAGGCCCGGTAAAGGTGGTGCATCCTTCACGATATTGACGGCCAGATTTTTCAAAGGGCCCGGCCACAAAGGACTCGGTTTTAGCATAGTCGGCGGCACCGACAGTCCCCGTGGTAACATGGGTATTTATGTTAAAACCGTATTCCCCAATGGTCAAGCTGCCGATCTTGGAACCGTCAAGGAAGGTACTACTACATGTATCTAATATATACCAACTAATCCAAAACCAATTTTTTCTTTTTTTTTTTTTTTTTTTTTTTTACCGTTAACCATCGACTATCGTCGTATCTATACATTTGTTCTTTTTGTTTTTTTTTTCTTTCGTTTATAGGGGACGAAATTTTGTCGATAAATTCGAAACCTCTTCACGGGATGACACATGCCGAGGCTATTGCCGAATTCAAGTCCGTCAAGGCTGGAGACGTGGTACTGCACGTTGGTCGTCGTGTTAACAAGAAAAAAAGGGAATCGTTGACGTTACCGCCGGTTGGCCCGTCGGCACCTCGACAGCCAATCAAATGAACGCGAGAAATTTCTTTGAATTTTTATCCTCTTCCATTTACATACACAAACGTCGAGATGTCCTTTTTTCTTTCCTCTTCTTTTTCTCTTTTTAGTGACATCAATCTTTTTTCTCTTCCTTTCTTTTCTTTTTCTTTTTCTTTTCGAGATCACGGAGAAACTTTCTTCGAGAAACATATTTCTTTTTCCCTTTTCATTTTAATCTTTTTTTGTTTTGTTTTATCGATTATTTCTTTTCACTTTTTTATTATTTTATTCTTTTTCCAAATCGTACGAAGAGCAATAACTTTTGTATTATTATTGCTGGCAATAATAGAAATGTGCCCGTGTCAATACAACAAATATTATATTTTTACCGATGGAACAACGAGACTGCGTTTTTTGCAGGCTGCTGGAAGACCGTACGTGTGCTTTTATTAATTTTATTTGAGCATAACCTTCCTTTTTTCTTCTTCTTTAAACGCGTTCAATCACAAAAAGATTCTCGTAACTCGAACGTAATCGTTATTGTTCTAACGCGCTCATTCGATCTCCCCTCTTTGTTTCTCGTTGATTTTCTAATGAATCATTCGATCAATTCGGTGATACCCCTATATTCTATACGATATATGACGTCCCTGGATGATTCAGAATATTATTAAAACGTGATTGAATCGATTAATAATGAACGAATGCCAATGATAGAAACCGAACGAACAAACGAACGAACAAAACAGAAGGGGAAAAGGAAAGAAAGGCGTAACAAATTTGAAAAAAAAAAAGAAAAAAGAAAGAAAAAGCCAAATCGTACTATAATAAAGGCATATAATATAATCATTTTGAAAGACATTGATGTAACGATCATATTTATATATATATATATATATATATATATATATATATATATATATATATATATATATATCGTCTATTATATTCGAAACAATTTAACGAAATCGAAGTACGTACATAAGAATCGAAGATCAAAATTTTTAAAGGAACTATTTCTCTATCTATCTATCTATCTATCTATCTATCTATCTATGTCTGTCTGTCTCTTTCTCTGTCTCTTTATAAACAGGAAGGACCTAAAGTCATTGGATGGATCAAAAGTTTTCTGACCGACAAACGTTTCAAAGATCGATTACTACTTTTCGAAACTTTTTCGACTTTTCCAGAAATATTTTTTTTTTTGTTTATATCGCAAAAATGACAAATCCAACGACTGTAAAAAAAAAAAAAAAGAAATTAATCCCGTGTACGAGCCTAAATAGTCTCGAGAAGTGGCGCGATGATCATTGATTTTTAAAATCGTTCAAAAACTTTTGACCCAAAGACCTATGAACCCTTTTTGGCCCAACCTATATACTTTATCTAGCATACACACACGTAACTCTACTACACGTATATAATAAACGAACGAACGAACAACACACACGTACACACACATACGCGCACGCGCTCGCGCGTGAACATATCTTCCGGATCAATAAGATTAATAAACGTTCTCGATCGTTCTCAGGGCAATCGTAAAGATCTTGGGAAAAAAAAAAAAAAAAAAAAAGAAAATGAAAAGTTTCAACGAGCGCGATGAAAAAGATTTGTATCTTTTCGAGTCGTGCGATGCAAGGGAAAAAAAAAATCAGAAATATTTTTCGACTCGTCGATCGTGTAAAATAATTAACGGACTGTAGTTTATCCTTTTATTACTTCTTTTATTATTATTATTATTATTATTATTATTACTATTATTATAATTATTATTATTATTTTCTTCTTACTTATAAGGGAAAAAAACATCGAAGAGATCGATTTTTCATTTTTTTTAAATTGTTTTTTTTTTATCTATATATATATATATATATAGAAAAAATAAACATTAGGAAGGTTCGCAGGAGAGAGATTATTATTTTTCGATGACGTTTTTCGAGGCTACGCGGGAGTTGATGAATGAGAAGAAAATGAAATAATAGGAAGCGAGAAAAATAAAACCAGAGGGGAAAAAAAAACGGAAAAAAGAGAAAACCAAAAATAATTTGACCTCCAAAATAAAAGAAAAAAAGAAAAATGAGAAAAATTTGTTTTAATTATAGCAAAAGCGAATTGTTTGCCCCATTTTGCGAGAGCCCGATCGAAGAGGGACAGAGAATGCGTATTATCTCGTACCGACAAAAAACAAAAAAAACGCTTGCGAGGGACAAACTCACTCTACATATTATACATACGCGTATATATATATGCAATAACTCTACGGAATTTATTTTCTAACGTTTTAGATTACGCAAAGATCGCCCAAAGATTAAACCCAAAAAATATTTTTATTACGAATGGAAAATAATGCGAAAAGAAAGAAGAAAATAAATAGCGTATAAAGGAATGAAAGAAAATGAAACAAACAATATATATATATATATATATACATATATATATATATATATGTATATATATATGGTATATTATATATAAATTATATATTTTAATGCGGATCGAACGAGACACGTTTATTTTAAGACGAAATGTTGTTAGTATCTAGTCCACTTGTAATTATTCCATTTAGAAATCTCTTCTTTTTTATATGCATATATCTATATATATAATAACGATCAAAAAAGAAAAAAATAAATTGCATTTAAATATGTGTATATATATATATATATATATATATATATATATATATATATACACATGGTGGCAAAAAATATATATATATGTGTAATTATATATTTCTTATAAACATATACTTTCCAAGAGGTGTAATAGCATAATCGACCGAATATCGTTCATAGGTTTAAGCGTCATCATCGATAAGAGAGAATAGAAAAAAAAAAAACAGGAAAAAGAATAAAAAAAGAAAAAAAAAGAAAACATAAAAGAAGGAAAATAATTTGTTCACGAAAACATAATTTTCTCCGTGAAGGTTCTCGCGTGCTTTGTGATTCGATAGCGGGCGTCGGTCGCAATTATTTAATAAGTATATGTACTTCGTTTTTTTTTTAACAATATGTACAATTCACTCGTCCTACCTTTCTTTTTTTCTTTTCCTCGCCATTTAATAGACGACGATTATAACGATAGAAAAGGCGAGGGAGGTGATGAAGGTTCGAGGTACAGCGTTGTCTTCCGAAATAAATAAATAAATAAATAAATAAATAAATAAATAAATAAATAAAAATAGAAAAAAAAAGAAAGAAAAGAACAAGACGATCCTTCCAGAATAAAATTATTGATTGATAGATCAATCTATCAACATACGGATAATAATCAAACAATAGTAAACCTTTATATATATATATATATATATATATATATATATATATATGTATGTATGTAAACGTATGTAGATACGCATAAAAAAAATGTTTATTTACTTTCTTCATACCGCCACGTTCGACTTATTTTATATGTTGCGCGAGCACCCTAGGATGGGTTTTGCGAAAGAAATAATGATACGATATCATGTATAATATTCAAAATTGGAACTGCTATGTGTGAATGAAATTAAAAAAGAAAAAAGAAAGAGAAAGAAAAAAAAATAGAAGGAAAGAACAAAAAAAAAAAAAGAAGAGCGAGCAAACAAACGGGAAGGAACTCCAGTAGGGTTTTATAATCTAATGATATTCGTACGAGTACGATAGAATATGTTATATTGTATTTTCTACTTAACAAACGGTGTCAAAAGAAATAAATAATTCATAATAAAAAAAATACAAAATATACACACAGCTATGATCTAAGTAATATTCCCCAAGTCGTATCGAGTGTTTGTTCCGTGTATGCATGCACATACATATTTATGTATGTATGTATGTATGTATGTATGTACGTATGTATATGTATGTATACGTAAAGTCGAAAAAGAAAGTTGCCTTATCGTAACGTTTCACTCGAGGGACACTTTTCACGCGTTTAATCGTCATATATATATATATATATATATATATACGTATGTGCATGTGTTATGTGTTATGTGTGTGTGCGTGTGTGTATACATATAAGATCGATAAAAAAAAATCGTTTCGAATACGAAGGCAAAAAGAGAAACAGGGTGATCACAATTGAAAAGAGAGATCATACCGACAGAGAGCTGGGCGGCACAGCGTCGTCTCAAAACGTGACACTTCTATAATAATAAAAAAAAAAAAAACGATAATTTTAACGATAATGATCGCTTAAATGATCGGGTTTTAATAAATCGGCATTAAGAGAAAAAAATTATTTCTGATACGGTAACTTTACCGGGTGATCGTAGTAGATCTCAACGAATCTCTACGATAAGAAAGAGAGAGAGAGAGAGAGAGAGAGAGAGAGAGAGAGAGAGAGAGAACGCACTATACATTGTGCGATAAATCACTACAAAATCGCTAAATCTATTCCTAAATAACAATGACTCGATTAAGAACGCCATGATATTCGATTAACGCACTAAGTTTTCTTACCGGGTATTATAAGGGGAAAAGGATAATAAAAAAATACAAAAAAAAAAAATTATAAAAGAAGAAGAAGAAGAAGAAACTAAAAAGAAAAGAAATAAAAAATAGAATCACCCAATTGTTCTCTCTCATCGACCAGCCAGCCAGCCCTGCTAATAACTAGAGAGAGAGAGAGAGAGAGAGTTTAACGATGCAATTGCGCTAATTAAACTCTACCCAAAGCCATTCCGACGACATCTACGAGACTAACGAACGAGATAGAGATAGAGTTAGAGAGAGAGAGAGAGAGAGAGAGAGAGAGAGAGAAAATTTTTTCTTCAAATCTCGTTGACGTGTTGATGAATGCTATAGGCTCTACCACCTCGCCTTGATTCCTTCGGTACGACGGTCAAACGTTGATAGGAGTCGTCGATCCCATCGATCTCAACCTTTTTCTCCGTAACAACGGCCTTCTCCAATGCGGGCAAACCGATCGGGCTTGAATAAACGAAAGTAGTTTCGGCGCCATTCGCCAAACCGATTTTCGCGGATTCCTTGAGAACGTTGTCCTGTGCGCTTAGAAGCTGTTTGAATCGTTCGTCGCTCTTATCGGACCGAACGTCCATCATATTCCGAGCCGTTCTCGTCTGTAGGTCGCTACTTTCTATTTGACGTTGCTGCTGTTGCTGTTGCTGTTGCTGCTGTTGCTGTTGCTGCTGTTGCTGTTGCTGTTGCTGTTGCTGTAGTTGTTGCTGTTGTCGTTGAGGTTGTTCCTCTTGTATTTGATTCTTATCGGTTTGATTCGATCTTGAATTAAAGTTCAATCCTAACCATTGTGAAAACAATGCCAGTCCATGTTCGGCGCTAGCTGATACGGCAGCTATCAACTCGTCCGTGTTTATCCCAACCTCCTCCTCCTCCTCCTCCTCCTCCTCCTCCTCCTCCTCCTCCCCCACCGTGCTATCCGTCGTGTTCTCGGTCGTTTCGGTGATTCTGATAATACCAGTGACGTTATTATTCGATAATGAATTACGTTAGATCGATAAATCCAACGTCGTTAGAAACTTACGCGGACACCTCTATCTGTCGCACCGTCTGATCGAAATTAAAACAGCCCATGTGATAGGTGGCCTGCGGGGAACCCAATAATGCCGGCTCGATCACCAAACAACCGTCGTGCCCATGTTCGGCCGTTTTAACCGACGTAAACTTAGCGCATATCTGCGCCAAATCCGACAGTAGATTCATGCAAGTCGGTTTATTGGCTGCTTCAACTGCTGCGAAAATGTGCCAATCAAAATATTTTATAGATTTATCGTCGAACGACATTAAGTTTCGATCAGATTGTAGTATCGTCGTTGCCACGCTTTAAGTGGCGGATACTTGCCGATCTTGATCGTAGCGTTGTGCACGGGATTGTCGCCATAGCTTAGATTCAACGACACGTTTTGTTCCTTGTGCCTGATGTTGACGCAAACGGGACCACCGAGATCCATTGTCACAGTTAAATTCAGGTCGACGCAACAAAGACACCCGGACGTCTGACATAGACATTTCGATTGGGTCTGGGTTGATCTAGCTTCGGAATCCGACAGGTCCCAAGATAATAGGGTCTCTGCGAAGAGAAAGAATAATACACGCAAATATGCGTGTGTGTGTATGCACGCTTTTGTATGTCTATAAATAATAAATATATAAATATATATATATATATGTGTGTATGTATATATATATATGTGTGTGTAAATATATATATGCGTATGTGTACGTGTGTGTATATCCAAAAAAAAAATATATATATATACATATATAAACGAAAAAAGAAATGAAGAACGTATGAGAATCGAACGAAACGACGTTTAAAAATCACTGAAATCGATCATCCTGAAACATTCTCGAACGACTCTCGATCTATTATCGATCGGGGAATGCATCGAACCGATTTGAAATATCAATTTCTATTCGAAACCTTTCCGAGTCCTCTCAAGGTATTAATCGCTAATAACACGAAAATAATATTTCGAATGGATATGACAATAAGTGTGCCACAACACGCCGAGAATTTCTATCGTCGTTACTTTCATATATTACTGGGACGAAACCTGAAAACGTTCACGTTTTCTCGAACATCGACCATAAGCAAAAAAAGAAAAAAAAAAAAAAGGAAGAATAAAGAAAAGGACCGTTTCGAATTATTCTAACACGAATGACACATATAAGCGCCACTACTAGATCGCAAATGAAAATTATACATACATACATACATATATATATATATATATATTTTTTTGTCAATTATTTTACGAACGCGTCGAAGGTGTCGGAGTAGAATGAGAATAACGATAATAAATAAAACCGTGCTGTGATTCTCACCGAACAATCCAGCGGACGAGACAAAGGCGAGGCCGGTGAAGATTAGGAAGATCGTGGATCTGATCGTGGCCATGTTGGAGAGACCGATAAGAGAGATAATAGGAATAACGAAATTGTGTTTTTAGAGCCGGTGTATAACGGGTTTGTTCGAATGACGAAAATGACAACACAACGACGACGACGACGAAAACGACGACGACGAAAACGACGATGACGAAAGCGACGATGACGGAAACGACGATGACGAAAAGGACGATGACGACGGTGACGACGGTGACGACGATGACGACGGTGACGACGACGACGACGACGACGACGACGAAGAGACGGCACGCTTGCGCGATACGCGAGGCTCTACTGGCTCGTTGGCGAGCGTCGAAGGATAAGGCTTCGTTCTTTGGAGAGCAGAGAAAGAGAGAAAGAGAAAGAGAAAGAGAAAGAGAGAGAGAGAGAGAGAGAGAGAGAGAGAGAAATAAAAGATGGCAGACCCCTCGAGAGATCCTGTCGAGCAAGGGAAATAGGTTTAAATCTGGTGGCAAGGGCAGTCAATGCCGTTCAACGAGGATCGGCGACGACCGATCGTTTGGTCCCCCCAATCTAAAAATCGGCAAACAGGATTGGTCGTAATGACTCGGAGGATGTAGAAGTGGCCCGCCATTGGCCGTGGCAAGGAACCTCATCTGGGTGACCGGGTGACCTCCTTCCGTTCCTCGAACAGAGGGAGTAGAGAACTCTGACTCTTCGACGAGCTCTTGTCTCCTCTCCTCTCCACTCCTCTCCTCTCCCTCTTTCGATATCGAACGAAAAGTATTTACTTTTACTTCGATCGGAAAGAGATAAAGATAGATAGAAAGAGAGAGAGAGAGAGAGAGAGAGAGAGAGATATCGAGGCGCCTTTTCGAACGGAAATTATAACGGAATTATTTTACTTTCGCCATGTGTCGGCTACGTTCGATCCTCGTAATCTTTTTAAACGTTTCGTCGTAAAAAAAAAAAAAAGAAAGAAAATCCTTAAAAAAAAAAAGGAGAGAGATAGAACAAAAAAAAAAAGATATTATCTCTCCGCCCGAGTTCGATGAGAGGTAGAAGTGGGGAGGGTAGGGCCCGTGGGGCAGCTTATAACTTCTTTCTCTCGCTAAATTTTTGCTCTCTTTTTCCTTCCTTGTTTTTCCTTTTGTTTGCCATCCTTTCCTTTCCTTTCCTTTCCTTTCCTTTCCTTTCCTTTCGATCCTTTCGAATGAACTTACTTTATCAAAACTCATTTCACAATGACCCATTTAATTAATGCTCCGTATTCGTATGCCTCGTCTCGAATTAGAGATACTCGAGAGAGAGAGAGAGAGAAAGAGAGAGAGAATGTAGGATTCCTTTTTCTTCTTGTTTTCTTTCCTTTTTTTTTTTTAGAAATAAACAATATCGCCGTGACAAAACACGGAACGATTGTCCGTTCTCATCTTGATGGTCGTTAACTGTCAAGAATCGTACGCCATGGCCGAACAAATTATTAGCCAAGGTGAACCACTACCGACAACTACTTTCTTCGACCTACTAACCGGAGAAAGGCCCAAAACACGATTCTGTGGATTCGTTTGTTGAATTCCTTCTCGAAACTCGCGTCCCGTTCTTCTTCCCATTAACTGATATTTTCTCTCTCTCTCTCTCTCTCTCTCTCTCTCTCTCTCTCTCTCTTTCATCGATCCAACACGATTACCATCCTCAGTCATCTTACGTGCCTCATTTGATTCCTCAAAAAGCGACGGATCGATCATCGATTACGCGTTTCGAACGTTTCAAGCGCGACTGGCGAAGGAAACAAAAAAGAAAAAAAGAAATAGTAAGAAAAAGAAAAAGATAGTTCCGCGGAGGTCGACGACACGTTCGAGCCGTCAAAATAATAAACGCCCATGATGATCTCTCCCGATCGACGTTTACGGTAATCCAATTCTTTCTCCCGCCGGCGTTCATTATTTATTCAGTATACGGATCATCCTTTTGCGTTTTCCTATTGACAACCGGAACACGTTTCAATTTGTACCAAACGTGCAAACGTGTTCGCCCATCATCCTTAACAATGCTACGTTCTAAATATTTATTTTATTCGTTCGCAAAAGTCGCACTGCGGCCGATCGATCGATCGGATCGATAGGTCCCTTAAGGATCATATTTTTCAACCATTTGAATCCAACTTTTCTTTTCTTTTCTTTTCTTTCTTCCTTTTTTTCTGTTCATTTTTTTTTTTTTTTTTTCTAAAACTCACTCACTTCGGATTACGATCAACTTTGGGGTTTAAAACGAAAGTTAATTTTTATAGCGATCTTTATTTTTAAAATCGATCTCACGTTCTTTTACCGGAGACATCGCGGACATCTTTCTTTTTTGTCGCTTTAGAACTTTTCGTCCAATCCGTACCAAAGAAGGGAAAGAATATAAAATAAAAGAATTAAAAAAAAAAAAACGCATACACCAATGTGAAAACGACTTTAAAACTGCGTACGATAATTTCTCATAGATTTTTACGTTCGCGTGCACCTCTAACGCGTTTTCAGGTAAGTAGGTATACCATACACCATTATCGTGGCAAACAAGGAAACGAAACGAAACGAAACGAAACGAAACAATAAAAAAAAAATAAAAATAAAATAAGATAAAAATAAAATAAAATAAAAAAAGGAAGAGGAAGAAGGAGAGGGAGAAGCTCGTTCTCGTAATTGCGAGGGTAAAAGCTAGACGCGTTCGACGAATAAAAATAAAATAAAAAAGAAGAAAAAAATGTTAACACCTGTTACTATCCACGTCGACGTTGCGCGGTCTATTACCAACCGATATTATTTTATGGCGATAGGAGGATATTGAAAAGTGGGACTACCTCGTTAGAATTTGTGCCGTCGTCGAGGAAATATAAAATCAATTTTATTTTCAATTATTTATCTCGTACGTCTTCCCGGCGGGAGAAAAGGAAAAAGAAAATAATAAAGAAAAAGAAATTCGAAAACGAAAAAGAAACGTCCGCGCGACATTTTCCACGCTCTTTTCGCGACCCAAACGAAAACTGGATAATGGAACGAGTCGGACGGAAAGTAAGTAAAAAAAAAAAAAAAAAAAAAAAGAAGTATATATCAAAAGAGGAATATAAACACATAGATAAAAAAAAGAAAGAAAAAAAAAATAAAAAGATAGACCTCGTTGCAACTGCCCACTTCGCCGGGAGGAAGGGGCGAGCGACGTGGTAGAGACGAGGAGTATGGAGGGTGGGTGGGAGGGAAGGAGAGAGGGAGGGGGAAGAGGAGAATATTTTTATCGATGCGTGTGAATCATTTAATTGAAGCTCGAAAGTATGCAACATTCTCATTGAGAAACGAGCGAGCATGGTCGACAAACCGAACGTGCGTTCTTGACCGTGACTCTTTCGAAGGCAACGCGAACAGAAAGAGAGATAGATGGATATAGATAGATAGACGGAGAGAGAGAGAGAGAGAGAGAGAGAGAGAGAGAGAGAGAGAGAGAGAAAGAGAGGGAGAGAGAGAGGGAGTACGATTTCCTCATGCTATATCCTTTTGGTCGTTGGACGTTGAAAGAGGATGGAACACGATCGTAATAGTACGTAGAGGTAAGTTGGGTGGAAGGGGTAGGGATGGTGGGAGGGGCAGAGGAAGGGGGAACCACACACGGTTGGATCCCTGGGTGTCTCTCTTTATTTACCCTAGAACGCATTAGAATGCTTTTAATAATCCTAGCTGCGGCCGTGGCAGGTGGCTGTGGTGGTGGCCCGTGACCGACTTTCAAAAGAAACCTTTGGGGGGAGATTTGGGTGGCATCTTCAGTTGGACATTGGCCTCCGTAAGACTAAGGAGTCAGGGAAAAGGAGTCGTGAGGGTGCGACGAGGATAGAAGCTCTTTTTCAACGAGAGAAAAAGAGAGAGAGAGAGAGAGAGAGAGAGAGAGAGAGTGAGAGAGAGAGAGAAAGAGAATTCTTCCTTGTTCATAATACTCGAGACACAACTTCTATTTTTTCACCGACGCAATCGATTTACGTACAGGTGAGTACAAAAAAAGAAAAAGACTATAGTTCAATCTGAAATATTTAATTCCACACGATTGTGTCATTCGTCATCTTACGTACGGCAACGTATGCGTTAATAATTTTCACGTTGATTCCGTTCGACGAATCCGATCAACGGAACTCTCGTTCCATCTCCTTTCCTTCTTCTTTATCTTTATCTTTATCTAACGGGTATTTATAGATAATTAAATGTCTATTCGCGATGAAAAGCTCTCAAAAGATCGATCCAGTCGCATTTCCGATCTAAATGTACCGCGTAGTTCGTAGTTATCGGTCGTTTTAAAACCGTTCAAGGTCTGTTTATGATCGATCGAACGAACGATCGATCGAATCAAAACGGTTCTTCGGAGGACACGAACGAATCACTCGGTAGGAATATTAAAGTGTTTTAAGTCGGTGGAAGTATAATAAGCCGAGCGTATAAAGTTGTTCACATAATGATGATGCACCACCATTATACCACTCGTCATCGTTACGGACGCAGTAGTAAGCCCGTCGTCGTATCCGCTTATAAGAGAGATGAGCTAACTTCTTCCACGTCGTCGTGTTTATTCTTCTTTCACGTCCTTCCTCTCCTTTCTACTCCTCCTCCTCCTCCTCCTCCTCCTCCTCTTCTTCTTCTTCTTTATACTGGCACGTAGCATCTCACGAAAGATTGTTGTTGGCTTTGACCGTGACCGAGATTTAGGTCAAGCGGTCGCGAACCAGACTCTCGGTGTATATATATATATATTATATATATATATATATATATATATATATATATATATATATATTTACACACACACACGAAAGTCGAGTGAACTCGACGGAGAATCGTTCCTCTTTATTTCGTTTCATTTCATTATATTTTTCTTTTTCTTTTCCTTTTTTATTACTATTACTTTTTTCCCCTTCTCTCTCTCTCTCCCAAGTGTTTGTTATCAGTTGAGTTAACCGTAAAAAGTATGAGCTTTCATTCTAGATATTATTTTTGCGCGTTGAAATATTCGTCTATTATTCGTGAACAATACGTGTCGCGATAAACTTGACGATAATTAAAAAAAGAAAAAAAAAAAAATTGACGAATCGATCGATTTCAACGCGAATTTAATTAATTTTCTTGGCTCTGATATATTTCGATAATTAATCTCCCTGTGTTTAAATCGAATCGAACGCGAAACGTAATGCAACGAATTTCGTTCGGCATTATCCATCACCTTTCTTCTTCTTCCTTTTTTTTTTCTCTTCTTTCCTTTTCTTTTCTTTGCTTCCCTAGTAATCATTGTTGTCACAGTTGCGAGCAGCTCGTTTTCGTCGAATTTCGCGTTGTCCAATTTGCAAGATCCGATTGTCAATCAATCATTATTATACGGAGCGACAGATATTTCTTCTATTTTTATTTATTTATTTATTTATTTATTTATTTTATAATCAACTTTTAATCAACGATTCGCAAAAGTCCGACGATCACGTTCGTTCTTATTGCATCATCGTCATTCTTACTGTACGAGTCGAGTTCGTCGCTCTAAGAACAAAAATAAAAAAAAAAATAAAATAAAAGAGAGAACCCTTTGGATCACAATTAATAGCGATTCGTAAAGTCAAGATAAAGAGGGGAAAAAGAGAGATAGATAGAGAGAGAGTGAGAGAGAGAGAGAGAGAGACAGAGAAAGAATGGCTAACGCGTGACAAAGCATTATAAATAATTAATAATTTCTATCTTGGTGATGTCGTTAAACGTTAATCTTATTGTAAACGAATTCATATGATTGCAGATTAACCGTAAGGATGCGTCTGTCAACGGTCGTGGAACTGTTGTTGATACTTTTATTGGTAGCGTTTGCCGCATATGGAAGAGTAATCGGTAAGATAATTCTGATGTAAACGAATTGAATTAAAAAAAAATAAATAAATAAATAAATAAATAAATAAATAAATACAGAAGACAAATTATACGGATATTAAATTATCTCTCTCGTCGTTATTCGACAGATTCTGATCTCGTAGCGATTAATCGAAGTATACGAGCCAGCAACGTCCCCAAACAATCCATCGAGTTACCGATAATAACCGAAACTACGGAGAACGTTAACAGATATTGCACGTGCAGCAACGTAATTTGCAATTGTTGTCGGAACTTTCACATTCCTTTGGTGCAATTAAAAGGGCCAGGTAACGATTATAAGCATTTGAATGCTTCCAAAAATGTTCCTTCGTTTTTTTTTCTTCTTTTTGATCATTTCAACGAAATCGAACGACCTCAAGATTTATTAATCGATCGTCTTAATCGTTATATCCTTAGGGTGTGCTTCATTGCAATATCTTAAAGATGACAATTTGGCGGTACAATTGAGCTTCGGCGACAACATTCTAACATCTACAATTGTTAACGGTAAAAATATTTTTATATATTATATGTGTGTGTGTGTGTGTGTGTGTGTGTGTGTGTGTGTGTGTGTGTATATAGAAAGAGAATATATATATATATATATATATATATATATATATACATAGTAACCGTAACGCGTACCCGCCTCCTTCCATTTAATTTTCCACAAGGAAAACCATCGTCTCGAACGCATCGGCGATCTTTACGTTCTGTCTATCATCGTGTAACGAGTTGACTCCGTGTAGTTCGTGCGTCGTTCCGTAACAGGCAAAAAAAAAAGAAAAAAAAAGAAAGAAGGAAAAAGAAGAAGAAGAAGAAGAAGAAGAAGAAAAAGAAAGGAAAGGATAAGTTCTATCGTACTTGTAAGCGGTTTACTCTGTCTGCCCATAAAACCATTATATGCGGTTAGGAAGTGTGTTAATTACGCGGATATGAGGTTTCGACTATTCCCATAGATATTAAGGTGCCATCCGGCGACCGGTGACTTTCACCGAATGACCTTGAAAATGGCGACGGTCGTCGTCGAAGAAGAAATATCCGAGCCCGCGTTCCTCGCAAATGCGTACTCTCGTGGCTAAAAGAAGAGAGAGAGGGGGAGAAAATGGAAGGAACGAAAGAAAGAAAAAAAAAAAAAAAACAGGACAAAAAAATTTATCAAAAGAGAGTAATATGCGTAACGCGTAGGCGTGGAATTCGTGCCGCCGTTACACATACATACATACATACATACATACATACATACATACATACATACATACATAAAATATACACGCTTAAGCGTGTATCCTATGCCCATATTTCTAAGGTGAAAGTTCGCGTTTGAACTTTCCCGAAGAAATTTAGAAAATAGTATATCGATCGATCTTATATCGGTACGGACAATGTGGGTCATTTTAATTATCGAATATCATCGGTTATTACATCGAATCGATCTCTTTCTTTACTAATTTCCTCTTACTTCTTGTTCGTTTATTGGTCTTCTTTTTTTCTTTATTCCTTTAAAATTTGCTTTCAGGTAAAAATCCAAAGCCCGTTTGCGTGCCGTTACCGGGTGGATTCAGCAAGTTTTGCGGAAGGGTATATTCGATTAAAAGAGACGCCGACGATCACTTCAAAGCATGTCTCGGATTGGAGCTCCAATCGTCGACCGAATTGGAGGCCAGTTTACGTGTCAGCTGTTTTAGGTGATATTTGGATATAAGCTATTGCGATTTTCTTTATATCGTAATAATATAATCGATCTTTCGGAGAGATCGGGTTTACGGTACAATGTATTTTTTGTTTTTTTTTTTTCTTTTTTGCCGTTATTAGATTCGGTCCTGACGGTTTGAAATTACGTCCGGCAGAACCATTCCCGATCGTCGAATCCGAACAAACATCCGATGAAGACGAGGACGAAGACGATCTTTTCGGATTAGGTTCGGACGACGACGACGACGACGACGACGACGACGACGACGACGACGACGACGAGAACGAGGCCGCGGTTAGACCGAGCTTGAACGCTGTATCGGATAACGTTGGAACGAACGTTGGCTCGGCTGAGGAAGACGAGGACGAAGAAGACGACGAGGACGACGTACTTGGTTTCGGCGCGTTATTGGACATAATAACGGGCGACGACGAGACGGCCACGAAAAAGCCGAAAGTAACGACCCCGCCACCCCTATTGCAATTCACGATACCCATTTTAACGAGGCCGACGACAGCTGCTTCGGATTCGTCCGTCCAAGAATCGACAACGGGTGTCGTCGACGACGCTTCGATCTTTCAAACTTTAGACACTCAAAATCAGGATCATCAGGACGATTACGGCGAGGAGTCGAACGTTATCGAGGAACATGCCGATAACGAAAATTCTCTAGGCCTCGCGGGATCCGACTTATCGACGGATCTTACTACCGATGACGGATCATCGATCGTCGTCATGGAAACCAATCAGAACGTGGAAACTCCGAGTCCCACGAATAAACTCGTTAAACCGCAAAACCCGACCGCTACTGGTAATAAAATCAAGAAGGTTGGTACGGTCAATGATAAAAAGCCTAGTATCACGTCGTCGAGCATCAATGCGATCAACGACGACATTAAGAAGAAGAAGAAGAATAAGAAGCCCGTGAAGAAACCGATCGATGACGAGGACGAGGACGAGGACGACGAGGTTTTGGATGACGACGACGACGACGACGACGACGACGATCTCGATGATTTGAGCGACGAAGACGACGACGAGGACGAAGACGAAGACGAAGACGAAGGTGATTTAAACGAAAACGGGGATGAGCAAGAAGTCGATACTAACGAGGACGACGAGAAGACCGAGGATCTCGATGATTTGGATGACGACGATGACGAGGAAGAGGATGCTGTATTGAGCGCGCTCGTCGAAGACGATAAGCCGAAATTAAAGAAAAATAAATTAACGACGAATAAAAAGGGACAAACGCCGAGCCGTCCCGTAGACGAGGACGATTATTCCATCGGTATAACCGATTTTCTCGCTAGGAAGAAACAGGATACCCGTCAAAGCAGAATCATGAGGCTATAAGATATATATATATATATACATTCATTATCGATTGACTTTCAGATCCGATCGTTAATTATCGAATTTGACGATACGAGAATTCTTAAGGAGGTGGGTGTAGGCGAGCAGGGGAGGGGTGGGAGGTTGGGGATAATTTTGCGAGTCGAATTCGCGAACGTTCCATCGTTCGTTTCATTCAAACACATCCGACTTTGTTTACATAAATTCTCACGAAATTTTTTTTTGATAATTGAACTCGCAAAATTGTCTCTTCCGTACTTCTCGTAGAAAAAATGCATACACGTCGTCGTAGGATACGCAATGGATGACTGATTATTATCTAATTACGTAAAGTTGATACGGTAAAGAGATCGTCGGGAATTTTTCAAAATTTTTTCTTTTTTATTCCCTCTTTTAAATTCATCCCATAATTCACCCTGATAAGAAGGTGATCCGAGATCGATACATTAATCGACGTAATTTGGGACAAATCGACAAAAAATCGTCAAACGACCTCTGCCATAATAATGCGACGCTTCGCATAGTTCGATATTATTTAAAACAAATCATATTTATTGTACATTTATTGCATACACACGCACACACGCGCACACACACACGCACACGCACACGAATATTATTTAATTAACTTATTGAAGTTGTACTTATGTACAAGGTAATAAAGACTTACACGTTCAAAAGGATTTTTTTTATTATAGCGTTTAATTTAAATTCCTAGACATATGAACGAACCGTACTCCCTTCGATTGAAAAGAATTTTTTCTTTTTTTTTTTTTTCTAATTCAATAAAAAGACAAAAAAAAGGAAGAAGTAGAAGAAGAAGAAGAAGAAGAAACCAATTCGATCGATCGAATATCAAAGGTAAATATTTTGCGATAGTTATTATTAATTTGTATTCATTTCTACGCGAGTACGCGTAATCATAATTTCATCGTAAAGTTTTATACTCGTATTCACTGATGTAAGGACATACATATGTACGTATGTACGTATATATATATATATATCGAACAAATGGAGCACTGGAACGGAACGAGATGAAAGTGTCGGGCGTGTAGATTAACGGCAACGGTAAACTGAGTTTTGAGTACGCCCACCGATTCTTAAACTTTCTATCGAAAGTTTATGAATATATAATGAATTAAATGGTCTTCCTGGTCTGGTCCAGGTTATAACCGATATCAGTCTTGAATTCGGGCCGAAACGCGAAGCATCATGAGCGCGCGAGTGAATCGGGAAAACAAAAGGATGGCCAACAAATCGTTCGTCCTGCTTATAATTATTCCGACGATGGTTAATGTCGTTTGCGCTACGAAAATAAAAAAAATAGGTGAATATATGCGCGATCGCGGTATACCCGATTTAAAAAAAAAATTAAAAAAAAAAAAATAAATAAATAGGGAACGATTGCGATCGATCGAAAAATTAATTGAATTTGGAATATATATATATGTGTGTGTGTGTGTGTGTGTGTGTGTGTGTGTATAAAGAAAGAAGGAAAGAAAGGTAATTAAATAAGCATAATTTTTTTTAATTTTTTGTAGATACAACAGAGTACTTGTCATCGTACTACGATCCAACAACGGGATTAGGATTGATCGGTCAATCGGAGGACATCGAAAGAAGTCCCTTCCAATTGCCAAAACTTATTTTTCGTGGGATGCCATGTTTCTGCAATAATATGACCTGCGGTTGTTGCGCAGGCGTCAATTTGACCGCGATTAATTTTAATCGACGCGCCTGCACCAAGTTCACGTACGATCCCCAAGAGTTTTCCATCAATATGTCCTTCAGTATGAACGAAAAGGAGATCTTTTCTAGCTCCTTGTCCGGTGAGTATTAACCGATCGGTCGATCAGATTTTAAATCGATCATCGTTTACACGACGCATCTTCTTCTTCTTCTTCTTCTTCCTTTCTTCTTTTCCTTTTTCTTTTTTTTCTTTTTCAACAGCGAAGAATCCCCCGCCCATTTGCATTCCATTCGTCTACGTACCGATAATAACGTTCTGCGCACGATTCTTCAACTTACACACGACCGGCACGAATCTCAACGCCTGTTTGGATCTCGAGACGCGTATTGTAAACGCGCCGATTTTGATTTTGCATTTCAATTGCGTGAAAATCGGTACCGACGGTTTATCGTTGTCGAAGCCCGAGGACGCTGCTCTTGACGGTCCTTCGTCTACGTCGAATCAAAACGAGAAAGAAGAGGTTTACGACGAAGTCGATTTCGAACAATCGGATCTCGATGTGGTTAATAACGACGTAGTCGGTACGACTTACAGTCCCGAAGACGAAGCTGCGATCGGACAGTTAAAATATTGATTAAGCTATTTGCATCCTCGTGATATGATTGTTACGTTACATGTATGATATATGCGTGTGCGTGTGTATGTATGCATGTATGTATGTATGTATGTATGTATGTATATATTGTTTCTCGTGTATTAATTATGTCAAATATAATATACAATTTATATTATTTATTTATTCGAACATTCCTATTTTATATGATATTTGATCATTTCATCTTAACCGTTCCCCAATCGAATCATCCTGTCCGTTATGTGTGTGTGTGTGTGTGTGTGTGTGTGTGTCAGTACATACATGCGAATAAACTTGCGTATTCTATAATATTCTATAGGAACCAACGAAATGCGATTATATGGGTGAACAACTCGAGGTAAACCTAAATTTCTCCTTATAACGAGGTCACACCATGTGTACCGTCCTCCGTTAAACTTACCAGTCGTCTTTCGATCGTTCATCGAGAACTATCATCAGGTAGATATGTAGATGTAAATTTGATTTCGAATAAAGAAAAAATAAATAAATAAAAAGAAAAAGAAAAAAAAATGAAGATCCAAGGAGTAACGATACTGTTATTCGCGATGTATCCATTATCGGAATCCAAAGTGAACGTGACGAATCGTCGGGACGATAAGAAGATCGATCGTAAGGATCAAGGATCGATGAAAGATCTAGAGTCGTTGTTGAGACAAACGGTTAATTCCTCGAGTACGACGACGTCGACCGAAATAACGGCTACCAGACAGGGTCCTTGCCAATGTGCTCTTGGTGTTTGCGGTTGTTGCTCGAGAATATTATTTTCCACTTGGAAGCAAAAGGCATGCGTCAACGTGACCTACGACCCGGACGAGTTCAGTTTCACCGCCAACGTTCTCATGAACGACAGGGTTCTATACACCAGAACGGTCTCCGGTAAATCATCTCCTTCCATCGATATTGAAGGATTTTCTAGCCGGACATTGTTATCCTTTATCCTTTTGTCGTTTCGGTTCTTCTTTTTTTTTTCTTTCGAAGATCTTCATTTTTTGCTCGTTCCAGGAAAAAATCCTAGGCCAATTTGCGTGCCTGTGCCAAGGATACCGTACGTTAGGGCCTGCGTGAGATTCTATAATATATTCTTTCAAGGTAGAAACATACATCTGTGCGTCAACATGGAAGGAAAGTTCCGAGATACCACGTTGTTCAAGGTAAGCCATTTTTTTATGATTTATATATCATCGTTCATAACGCATACAGTCGGAGATTTAAATATATACGTAAATGATAATGAACCGATGATTATATTCAATTATTCAGGTTGGATTAGATTGCATCCGATTTGGTACGAACGGTTTAGCTCACGTAAAGCCAGAGGACGGGGGTGGATTAGGCCAAGTAGAAATTTTACCAGGCGACGACGACACCGATTACAATGATGATTACGACGACGAAGATGACGACGACGACGACGACGACGACGACGACGACGATGATGACGACATATTAGATTTTTAATAATTAATTTTTATTATTTACACACGTCGAGTGTAATAATAGGATTTCGAAAGAAATACTTGTTCTATTTATATATCATATATATATATATATATATATATATATATATATATATATCTCTTTTTTGTTTTAATGTGTAATCTTAATTAATAATTACCCTTAACCAATTCTCCGTTGCAAATAGGTTCGAGTTTGATCGAAAGCGTTGATGGTCTCTATTTTTTTTTTTTTTTTTTTTTTTTTATTGTAGTACCGAAAACGATTTAACAAAGCAAGAAGAGAGACACGATTTTAAAGTGTGAACAATCGCGATATAAAATGTCGTGTCAAACAATAGCGACAAATAACGCTGATTTCCGTTATAATTCAATGAACTTTTATATCGGTCATCATAGCGATTATTATTTCCTGTAGAAATGGTATTCGTATAGACGAATCGGACCAGAGAGCGGTCGCTCATTTTATTGTACTTCTAGATGGTTCGAAGTGCAAAAACGTCGGAGACGCGATTAACCGAACTGCGCGTTTATATATATATATATTCTTTTTTTTTTATTTGTGCAAATACAAGCTAATCGTTCGAAGAAATGAATTTAAGTCTGTGCAAAACGTTCCTCTTACTGTCGTGCATATTCGCAGAATTCAATATAAATAAGAAACAAAGTTAGTCGATTGAAATTGTTCTGTTTTTTTTTTTTTCTTTTAACTTTTGTTTTTATACATGTATTTTATAAAGTACGCAGCTCTAGTATATATTTACATTAACGAATACGCCATAGGATTTTCTACGTCGAAAGCATTTTTGATATTCAAAACCAATTCGTTTAATGGGAGATCATGCGCTTGCCCTACGCCCTCTACCTGTTCTTGCTGCGAAAACGTTCTCATCATCTATACCAAAATGACGAAACAACGTGGGTTTGGAAAAAAAAATTATTGATAATATATATATATATATAAACAATTCTTATAATATATACTTTGCTCTATGGGTGGGATTATTTTTGAATGATCGATTGTCTGTTTCATAGTTTGTGTCAATTTTACTTATAAAACGGACGGATTGAAAGTAAATATCACACTCAATAAGGTAATCTTGACCGATCAAACTATTACAGGTGAGACTTTTTACAAAATGTCTACCTTTTTTTTTACGACGAGTAAAATATATATTAATTTTACTTATATATCCTTTTATCGACAGATTACAAACCCTTTAGGATATGCAATCAAGTACCTGGTAGTCTCTTTTCGAGTGTTTGCGCGAATATTTTAGAATTGAATCAATTTCCCAGGTAAATAATAACCATCTCGACGATCATAACTAACGATCATTGCAATAATATCCAAATACTATTTATTACTTTTAGATCGATCACTGCTTGCCTTCGTACCGAAATAGCTACTAAACATAAATTATGGCAATTGAATTACAATTGCATCAGTATATCAATGGAATTGCCAATGATGTCCAATACGACTACTGCTACTACGATGGCAGTGACACAATCGCCAGGGATGTCTCCAGGACAGATGCCAGGAATGCCAGCGATGCCTTCAGGACAAATGCCAGGAATGCCAACGATGCCTTCAGGACAAATGCCAGGGATGCCAGGAATGCCTTCAGGACAAATGCCAGGGATGCCAGGAATGCCTTCAGGACAAATGCCAGGGATGCCAGGAATGCCTACAGGACAAATGCCAGGAATGCCGGGAATGCCTTCAGGACAAATGCCAGGGATGCCGGGAATGCCTCCAGGACAAATGCCAGGAATGCCAGGAATGCCGGGAATGCCGGGAATGCCTCCAGGACAAATGCCAGGAATGCCAGGAATGCCTCCAGGACAAATGCCAGGAACGCCAGGAACGTCTTCAGGATAAATGTCAATGACAAAAATAATGCCATCTGATTAAATTACCATCAGAATTACAATCAATGAATGTAGGAATCTCTGTATTATAAATATTCAAAAAATCTAGCGATGATAACTATTGACAATCTAAATAATTTATTAATATAAAGGATGTAAACGGAAATAAGAAACATTATATAATGATGTGTTAAAAAAAAAAAAAAAAAAAGAAAGAAAGAAAAGTAAAATAATCTAATACATCGCATTTTAGTTTCTCAAAAATAATATTTATGAAATAAGTTTACCTTACATGTATAATGATATATCACCGCTTTCTTTCGAACTTCCATTTATATATAGGAGCTGAATCTTTTGTCGCGGGTTTCACCTGTTTAGGTTTGGTTTCTTTCTCCTTCGCCAGAGCTCTCTGAATTTCTAATTTTTGTTGAACTACAGTCAACTCTCGTTCTCTTTCTATTCTCTTATATAATTCCTTGTAGGCCATGTGTTTCTGCTGTTCTATGGTAGCAAGAGTATTTTCGTCCACTCGAGGAATCTTAATATCTCTTAATTTAGACAAATTTGGTCTATTCGTACGCCTTGACAACAACGCAGGATGCGTATTTAATTTCTTTGCTATATCGAAGGTTTTTTCTTCTTCCTCGTCATCCACAAAGAATATATGCTTATTTTTTATTTCGTTAGCTGCATCTATTAAATGTAACCGACTCTGCAACTTCTCCACCTTTTTCGCCTCGATATTTCTCTTATAAGCGACATATTTTATATCTTGTGTCTCCATTAATTTAATTTGATCAGGAGTATGTTCGTCCTCCTTATCTTTCTCCCTGTGGACACCTTTTTCTATTTTTGAATTGATCATGTGAAAATAAAATTCGTCCGGATTTCTATTGAGGGCACGCTTTTGCAATAACTTCAAGGTTCGCTCCTTCCTATGATAATCCTTGGCTCTTGCAACATAATCTTTCTTTTTTTCTAGAAGACCTAAGTGCTTACGTGCCTCCGGTTGATGTCGTTCTTTATGAGTTTTTTGCGTTGCTTTGGCTGCTTTCTTCCAAGAAGACATCCTTGAATTATTTTCCGAACCTACAAAGATGATACGAATTTGTACTAATTAACCGAAAACAATGAATAGATAGAGAAAATGAAATTTATACCTTTTTCTCCCTTGTAAAATTACTCCCAAGAAATATTACTCGAACAACGATCGATAATTTTTAACAATAATATGTCACATTTACGAATATTTTCAATGTTAACACTACGAAACATAACCTTAGAATCACAAACGAGACCATCGCGCGCTCATCCATCGCTCTGCGTCTTTCCATTGCGCAGGATACAACAAAAACCAATCACACATCTTTTGGCGCGTATTATAATATTATACTGTACGTGAATAACAAAATTCAAGACAGTTTTTAATCGAAGAACACCCCGTGTATTTATGTTATTACATATTACGACGAAGCGAAACGAAAGAGAAAAGAAAATAAAAAAGAAAAGAAACCCAAAAAAGAAAAAAAGAAATTGTAATTATCAATCAAAAATAAATGTAATTTACTAAAATCCAATGATGAACCGACAAATAAAAAAAAAAAAAAAAAAAAAATTGTACATAAACTGATAATGTGTATATATATATATATATTGCTTTGTTGTTTTTTTTTTCGTTTTTGTTTTGCTCTTAAATATTACTTGAAACGTTTGAAAGAACTTTAATCGTTGGATATAACATCGGATTGCACAGATTGATGTGCTCGCGATGGGATCGGTATAATCGTGCTTCCAACGGACAAAGAACCTTGACTAAAAATTTGCGTTTCCGAGGATATCCCTCTAGGCGATGTCAATTTGTTTTTCATCCTTGCAATTGGTTCTCGTCCCCTTATTTTATACCAACCGTGCCGATGTCTTTTCGCCATTGGACTTCTATCGTCGGCATATAAAACGGTAGAATCGGTCGTAGTCGAGGATGGAGATTCGTCCTTGAAATCTCTCGATCGTTTACGCGAATTATTCGATACGCAAGATGAAAAACTTGACAAATAATTATTGGTCGTTGACGATGAAGGTATTTCGTCTCTTTTAAACATTCGTTCGTTCGTAGTTGATTTTAAAAAATTGCCACCTACGATAAGACATGATATCAAAACGTACATGTTTATACACACACATATGCATATAAATATTTCATAATATACGTATAATCTTTTCTAGGCGATCCCCTCTTTCCAAAATCAACAAGATTTTTTTTACAAAAGAAAGGGAAAAAAGGAAAAAGTAGTAAAACGATATTATAAACCAACGAGTCGCGCGTATTCAATGGAATTGGGGGAAAAAAGAAAGAAGAAGAAGAAAACAAAATTAATAACATACCGGGAAAACTTCTGAGCGCTTGTTTAACGGCATGCGTCATAGAGGATAAAAGACCAGCAGAATTGTTTCTATTAATTGAACTATCCACGTCGGTACTCTGCGACGATAGCGAATTCCTATCGGAATAGAATTCGTAACTGGCAGTAGTAACGTTATCTTCCATCGACGATGATTTAATCGAATCTCTCCTAGCCGACTCTGTTATTTTACACTCTGCAATATTCGACATCGATGACAATTGCTTTAATCCAGATTCGATCAATGGTCCTATATTGGACGTTCCAGAACTGGAATTGTTCTCGACTATCACCATCATAACTACGCGAGAACAACCGGTCTTTTGCGTAACCCCAATGTTACTACGTGTCGTTTGTGTTCTATAAAATCTATTATTCTCTTTTCCAGCATTATTATTACTATTATTTTCATTCTCGCGAGTCCTCTTCTCGGTGCTAAATCCCGAATCGACGTTCGACCCCACTAACCGATTCTTATCTAACCCGTTCGCATCGGCATCGATCGATTTCCCATTATCCGATCTCATTTGTTTATGATCCTCCATCGTTACGGTCGATCGTGACAACGATTCTCGAGCTTCGTAATACACATCGTTTTCCGTGATATTCGAACTACCGACGCTACATCTACCCCCTTCAACGTTATCGTCGTTATCGTATTGATCAGAAAATCTGACCTTCTTGAACGAACTAGATCTTCTTTCCTCGTGCATTCTAATTTCAACGCTTTTCATTTCCGGCAATATACCACCATGGACCCCGGTTAATTCCATATCGTTTGTCGATCCTTCTTCGAGCTCATAACTCGAAAATTTGGTTTTGGTCGCAGTTATGTACTCGGTTCTTTCTTGCTCTTGCATAACCGACGACAACATCGATCCCGGGTTGTTCTTTGTCGCGAGCTGTTCTTCCACGCCAAAATCGCTTGGTAAAGATCGAAATGGCGTTTTATCCTGATTCGTATAACAAGTCAAATAACTGCTAGACTTACCCTCGAAATCGCTTATTTTCGATTCAGATCCGTACGTGTAACTTTTTATCGAGGTCGCAGAGCTTATGTTATTGGGTGTCTTTAAAAAAAAATTTGGCACGAGGGGAGTCTTGTAATCGAATCCCGACGACTGTTTACCGGTCACGGCAACGTGCATCGGCGTACTCGTCGTTCTATAAAGTTCTGGCGGTGACGTTAACGGGCCAACAAAATTACCATTGTAATCGCCGTCGATCGTCGAGTGTTCCTTCTTCTTAGTTCCTAAATTTGACGAGATTGGTGTTGCCACGAGTGATCTTCTCTCGGAGATCGATACTTGGGGACGACGTTGTGCCAACCAAAATTTGCACGGATCTTCGGAAAGTTCCACATGATATTACGGTTCAAAGATAATAATTATTCTTCGTTCGGTGTGATTTAATTTGAAATTAAATTTTTTTGAAAATATCTCGTACCATGTGAAATCATTTCTCATTTGTAATAACTTTCGAACGTTTACATATACATATATATATATATATATATATATATATATATATATATATATATATAATTTTTTTTTAATATAAATTGAAATATATATTATATGACCATTGTCGATCGTGATTTCACGTGGCACCAGCCAATAAGAAAAATAAACGTTACCGAATAATTCGATATCCTTGTTTTGTTCGAAAAAATCACCGCATAAATAACAATACAAGGGTAGATGATTGACGGCTACATGATAGAGCAATTTTTCGTCTAATTTTGGATGCAACGGCAATTTTTCACCGTAACATAACGGACAATAATACTCTTGATCCGGATGCTTGTTTCTTTGATGTCTCTTACGACACTCGGCGCAACAAAATAATTTCTTACAAATGTTGCAAGTTCTATTTGTCTGTAATATTTACAAGGGCTTGTATTAATATATCACATCTTTTTCCTATCAATTTCTTATTTCATATTAATTTTAATAATTACCCAGGAGGAAGACATGAAGACGAGTAGGTTGTAAATGTTCTGCCGAGTAAGTGTTTACTAATTTCTTCGCTTGCAAGCATTTTGATAAGTATGCCGAAGGACGGTCAAATAGCGTAACGCATAACGTGACGACGTCGTCAATACTTGATAAATTGTCTTCGACGATATCAGAATAATTCATCCTTTTGTTTTTACATTTATTTTTATTTTACTTTTATGTGTGTTTTTGTTTTTTCTTTTTTTTTCTTTCTTTCTATAACCAATCGTAACTCCAGGTCGAAAAAGGAAAATATTCGAAATTCGATCTAAATATAAATCGTTTCGATTGTTCTATAGTGTACTTGTTCCGTCATATTCGAAATTTTCTTACCACTGATCGGTACCTTTTATGGGCAGGCAAATTCTATTCGTATATGAAATTTACGTGCTCGTCGGTACGACAAGAAAACATATCGAAGGTCACAAATATTTTCTATCAAGTCAATGTTTACTAACTTTTTTTTCTCTTGCCCGTAAGCATAGATTTTAAATACAATAGACAAAGACGAGTAAATTCAATATGGCGATGTATACGCAATGATATAATATTTTCACGTAGGCTTATACAAGACTTATGCCACAGAATAAATAGAAACGTTTATTGTTAGAAATAATTTGTCTTTGTACAATATTTTTCTTCGATTGAAATGATTCATTTCTTTTCCAAATCATTACTTTCATCGGATATATTTAAATGAAGTAATGCATCTAGAAAAAGCGTATTCAATACGTCCTCCTGACTTTCATTCGTCTCTTCCTCCTCCTTCAATTTTTCACTTAAACACTTTGGCTTTCGCCTCGTTTTCTCTTTAAATTCAGCTATGGATATCGGACGATCGTTATCAATAATAACACTAACGTCTGCTTTTCGAAAATCGGTACTTCTATCCTCGAGCAAAGATAGTGCCTCTTCGTAAGGTGGCGCGATTGGGCTTTGCACTGGCTCATGATATTTGTATTCTTTTCCTTCGAACTGCAAATATATCGAGTATAATATTTCAAATAAAAATATATATATATATATATATATATAATTTTTTTTTCTTTTTTTTTTTTAATACAAATCATTCTATATCCTTACATTCAGTGGATAGCACGTATCGGAATCAGGTTGATTTAAATCTCCGCACACGACGAACGGTACAACGAGCCTGTTAACTCCCGTCAACTTTTCAAAATTACAAGGTTCGTGGGTCAGAAGAGGATTCAACATGTGCGGTTCGTATCCATCGGGTGGAGAATAATCTTTGCACACAACGAACGCTTCGATGCTGGAATTACGAGAACTGCTTGGTTTGGCGCAATATACATAAGGAAAAAATATTTTCAACTGAGCGTATAACAGCGAGACATCCTTAGCTCGGAAAATCTTTGCTACGAACGTTCCTCCCGGTCTTAATATATGAGTCGTTATATTCAAAGCCGCTAGCAGAAGTTGAGATTGAATGTATATATCCATATCGTGTAATCCTGTCACTAAAGTACAGATACGCGCAATTAATTATTATTAATGTAAATTTACAAAGTTATTAAAAAGAAAAAAGAAATATGAGTAAACAAAAGAACATGCCATCTGGCGCTCCGTCGCATACGACTAAATCAGCTTGCGTGTTATCGAAATGAGCGATTATATGCTTCGCCGTGGCGGTATTTGTGATATCTCCTTGAATTTGAATTACACCTTCCAACGGTGCCATCGCCTGTAAATCGACGGCAACAATTTTGGGAGGTGTCGCCTCGCCTGCTTCCAATGCCTTCTTGTAATTTTCACTTGAGATATGCAAAAATAATTTTGTATCATTTAAAATTTAAATATATCCGTATTATTTCAATGATATCTATCTATCTATCTATATACTTTAATTTTCGTGAGAGGACTTGACTCCAGCTACCAGGTGCCGCGCATAAATCAACAGCTTTATTCACACCTGTTGACAAACGCGAGAAAGATCAATTTATAAAATGGTGAGAGAGAAAAAAGAAGGATAATCGTAGAAATTTAGGATTAATCTCGTATTAAGATAAATTACCGTCGAATATATGACATTCGTTATCGATTTGTAATAATTTAAATGCGCTACGTGCTCTCCAACCTTCTTCCTTCGCTCGTCGGTAATATATATCACGTTTGTCTTTCGATGTTTTTCCCATATTTGCGAATAGTGTACGTATGTTATAACAATTTTTCTTCCCAATTAAAATTAATTTACCACTAAACGAAATAATATATGTGTATAACGAACGAACGCATAGGTTAGGTTACAACAATTTTATGACGGAGAGAAGCCATTTAAGGTCATTCGTTTATCCATTGTCGATAATATATGCGACTTCAGCGATAGATACGGACAAAATATGAACTAAAAGCATAATAGGCTTTATAGGTTAGACCAATTGTATACTCTTCTTCACGCCGTAAACAATCGAGTTGGTGCGTGACAAAAATGTTTTCCACCTAATAATACAAATATTAATACATCTTATTTTTATTACTAATTAAATTTACAGAGATAGCTATAAAGAAAGAAAATCGCCGCCGATGATTATGTTGAATTTTGAAATATCTCGATACGACGGCAAGCTAAGTTAAAATAGAAAATATAAACATATTTATTCTGACAAGCGTAAATGAAAATAAATAAGAATGCGTAAAAAGAAATAAGAACGAATATGAATTAATAAAGAAATTCATATTTTTCCAATGAGTTTCCCAAAGAAATTATTTTACAATTTTATTACATCGAATCTGTTTATCCATCGAAGTATGATTAACAATGCTACGTTTAAGATAATGTAATGTTTACTTAGAATTAGATATTTAAAAAGATATTCGAAACGCATCGAAATATACAGCCACGTTGCTCAAAATCTGTATTTTATTTCGGATTTTAGTCGCAATTGAAAAGCTTTATTTTTATGCATGAACAATTTTCGAAAAAAAATAAAAGAAAAACGTCATTTTTCGACACGATTTTTTTTTCAAAGAAAATGTCATATATTCGCTTAAAACTTATCTATAAAATGAGTTCGTGAGTTCGGTCCATGAAACAGCTTTAATCAATTTATATTTTTTTTTCTTTTTAGAACTACTGACGTATATAAAGTCAAAAATAAAAATATCGGCGACATTTGTAATTTATTTTCGTTTCAATTATTTAATCACTTATTAATTGTTGCTTATTCATAATATGACAGAATAAGGAAAAAGAATATATCTCGTTTGAAAATTCGTGTATATTTGAACTATATATATATATATATGAATATATATATATATATATATATATATATATATATATATATATATATATATATATATATATATATAGTAGAAAAAAAGAATGGCAAATAATACAACCTATATATAGTACATTGTTAAAAAAAAATCGAATTGCTAAGTATCATCAGAATAATACGCGAAATTCCGGATATACAATGTTACTTCGGTTATCTTACTTGTAAAATTATCGATTAGCATTAACATAAATATTTATCGTATAATTTACATAATCACCATCATCATCATTATTATTATTTCTTATATAGATCGCATTTTATACAGAAATTCATTTAATTTTACAGAAAATAACGAGAGTCAACACGATGTAATATATATTTTCGATGTTGCCAAATTTCTTTCTTCTTTTTTTATCATTTCCCTAAGATATACATTATTATAAGGACATTTTACGTCCTTCTATGGATATATCTACCGCTCTTCTCGCAGATTTCATTTTTTTGTTATCCATATAATTCTTCATATGTCTTTCAAATCGATTCATTTGCTTCTTAGTACTCTATAATAAAAATAAATGCAAAAGATAGATTAATATTGGACTTTGGAAAAATCACAATAAATATACTTACTCTACTTATATCTACGTCTGACTTCCAATCTGGACGTACGACGTAGTCTTTGTTGGATGGTCTAGGAACTCGTGCTCTGGCAACCCATCCTGGATCTCCGGGTCTTAAAGGTCTAAAATGATTATAAAAGAAAAAAAAAAAAAAAAAGAAGGAGAAGAAGGAAATTAGAAAAAAATGTTCTTCTCTTCTTAATACCGACGTCTCGAAATTAAATAAATGTCATCATACTTGGCGTCTCCTTTTAAGGCCTTGTTAATATCCTGCGATTTTTGAGAGGATCCGTCCTCCTCAGTTTTTCGTCTTTTTTGAGGCGTCTGTTCTATGTCGCGCTGTAATCTCTCCTCCTTTGTCAATGCTTTAAAATCTGCAGACAAATTGAATATTGGTCTGGCCCATTCGTTAATCAATTTCCCTGCGCGTTCTTTATTTTCCTTTGTCTCTTTTGGATGTTTATATAAATACATTACGGCTTTACCAATCCCAGATTGTTTTAAAGATGCTTGGTCAATTCTTGGAAACTAGAAGGAAAAAGATTTATTTATTTATTTTTTATAGATCAAACGTATCATCACAAAAGCTTGATTTATCACAAAAAATCTTACCTCCCATAAAAGTTTTAAAAGACTGTCTCTTATTCTTAAAGATGGCAACGATCGGTCTGGCATTGGAGCTAACCAGTCTGTTAAAACCGCCAATACATTGTGTTCCAAAAATGCCAATTGCAAATCATGCTTCTTCAATTGGGACAATACTTTTGGTAACATTGCAATTTTATTGGTAGCTGGCTTATTCGATTGATTTAACTTTCTGTCTTCCTCGGAAGCAGCCTTCATGTCGCTTAACAATTGCGCTATAATGTCATCGTTGTCATTAATTATATCAATGTCTTTGCGTTTGCGTCTGCGTGATTGTTCCTCCTTCTTACGTGCCAACATACGATCAAAATCAGACATTGAATCATCCCTGTAAAATAGGAATAATTAAAACGACGAAGGAAAAAAAAAACAAAAAAAAAAAAAAAACAGAAAACGTTTATAATTTAATTTAATAGTCTCAAGAGCTATTAAAAATTAATAATTTTTAAATATTTACTTTTTATTCTTCTTTACAAACTACTTAATAATTTATTGTCGCACGAATAAATCGCATCTCTCTACTTTCATGCTATTACTTACAAATATCTGTTGCTCCTGGATAGCAAACAATAATAATAATAATAAATATCACAACACAATATTTCCTTTTTTTTTTTTTTTTAAATAATGTCAGAAACGAAACGTGTATATTCTATTACATTTCTACGTGAAATGAACTTTCAAGAATTTCTTGATCAAATTTATGATTATTATGAGACGACAATGATCGCAGTAAAAAATAATTTTCATCAACTTACATTCCTCCCTCCGTAATAACTCCATCGTCGGAATCTTCATTATCCTGTTGCACGATACCGGGTTCGTCGTCGTCTTTCTTCTCGTCCTGTTCCTCGCCCTCTTCCAGATCGTCGTCGTTTCTTTTCTTCGACGATTTGTCCGCATCTCCCTCGTCCTCGCTGTCGGACAACTCGCGTGCCGCCTTTTTAGAACTTTTAGCTGCATCATTCTCATCATCCGAATCGGAGAGTATTCTTTTTCGCTTTTTTACTTCGCCATCCGACTCTCTGCTAGGGCTTCTCGATCTGCCCGATTTCGATGCCGATCGGGATCTAGATCTGGTGCCAGATCTCGAACGAGATCTACCCGTCGATTTTGCGACGGAACCGGACCGCGAACGGGATCTCGATCTTGATTTCGATCGCGAACCCGAATGCGATCTTGAACGAGATCTCGATGGCGATCTTGATCCTGAGCCCGATCTCGATCGGGAACGCGAACCCGACTTTCTCGATCCGGATCGCGATCTTGATCTCGATCTTGACGCCTTCGAGCCAGAGGGCGAACGGGATTTCGATTTACTAGATCTGGAACCCGATCTTGATCTAGAGTGTGAACTTTTTCTCGAGGCTGCGCGA
>OU964968.1:8433651-8448651 GCA_918808275.2 Dolichovespula sylvestris
TAGTATATATGTAAGAGAAACCTTTTGACTCGCCCTGTATTTTTATTATCGCACGCTACGAATGGGTGAGTTAACCTGTATAAAACGTGCGGTACATGTAATTAACTTCGAAATGGGTTTTTTCTTTTCTTTTTCTTCTTTTTCTTTTTTTTATCGATCAAGCCTCTTAACCTACCACGCGTTTCTCACCCACGTTCGAATTTATAATTTACGTGAATTTACATAAAATAAATTTGGAAAATAATTAGATTTAAATGAATAAAATGTTGCTTCGGGGAAACTCTCGTTTCCTTTTAATTATTTATTTTTTTTTATCTAACGTCGTAAGGTTGTAGAATATTTACGAAGAAAAAGAAGAAGAAAGAAACGAAAACAAAGAAGAAGAAAAAAAAAAGAAAATAAGAAAACATTGAGTGCGCTTACGAATCCCACCACCCCCTCTCCTCCCCCCCACCCACCGCAGTCCCGTTGACGGCTACATGCGATTTTGATGCGCGCGCAGGCATTCTCGCGCGTCTTTGGACTTTCCACCTTGTTAAAACTTCTTCAAATCGCGCGGCGCGCACCTGTCATCGCCTTCGTTATCTCCTTAACCCCTCTTATAATTCTTCTTCTTCCTCTTATTCTTATTCCTATTCTTATTCTTATTCTTATTCGTCGTCGCGACTCATTCCGCATCCGCGATTCATTCATCAGTCCCGGTCACGTAGATATGTAGATCGCGAATTTCATCTGACGTAAGCTCGAACGATAGAACGAGACTGAAAAATCAATTGGGTTATCGCTTGTTTCTTTTTTATCTTCTTAATCTTATTCTTATTCTTATTTTTATTCTTCTCCCCTCCTCTTTTTCTTTCCTTTTTCTTCTTCTTCTTCCTCCTTCTTTTTTCTCTCTTTTTTTTTTTTTTTTTTTATTCGTAGCCGCATTCGCCGTAAGGCCCATTGGTCAATTAGCTTCGGGGACTATCCTATAACACTTTACGCGATCAGCATTTTCGAATTTTACTATTTATATTCATGAATGACGATATATGTATATATATATATATATATATATATATATATAAAAGAGTTTGGTATATCATATGCATACGTGCGTGTCATAATGCATTACACGTGTGTGTATTTACAATACATTATGCGTGTATATGTGTTTGTGTGTTATGGGTGTGTATTAATTAATAAATAAAGTGTATGCATTTATTTGATCGGTCGAAGTAGACTTATTTTTCGAGATCGCGTAACGATGCGTAATGATACCCACGCAGACGGATAGACCCCTCCCCTCACTCCCTGCAAACGTACAAACGTCTGCCCTATTCGTTCCTATCTCCTATCAAAATTGATTTTTCCTTCGTTCGATATTTTCGCTTTTTCAATTTTTCATCCCCCGTTTCTTCCTTCCTTCCTTCCTTTCCTTTTATTATTTCGTTTCGTTTCGTTTCGTTTCAATTCGTTCTTTTCTTTTTATTTTGATATAGTAATTGATTTTTTCTTTTTTGTTTTTTCAAATATAAAATGTCGAAGAACAAATTTGTATTAGGGCTGACGATAAATATGCTGATCGATATGAGCGTTCGATTTAAGAAGGGGAAAGAAAAAATAAAGAAAATGAGCCAGAGAAAAACAGAGAGAGAGGGGGGAGAGAGAGAGAGTGTGTGAGAGAGAGAGAAGACAAGACAAAGGAGAAGGCGTCATCGAAGCTCGTTCCACGTAGGAACAGAATGAGCTCGGTGTATATATAAAAACCTTAATCAATAAATCATATTCAACCCTCGTACTGAGGGATATAGCATATACTCTACCTAGTTGGTCTATCTCGACCGCCCACTCTTTCCAAGAAAAGTTATACGCGTTTTGTCGATAAAATAGAGAAAGAGAGAGAGAGAGAGAGAGAGAGGGGAAGGAAGAGTGGGAAAAAAAAATAAAAGTGATATAACTCGATTTGTGCGTTACTTATTATTATTTTTCTTGTATTTATTATTTCTCTTGCAATTCTTTAAATCATAAAAAAAAATAAACAAATAAACGAAAGAACGATTGAAACTCGATACGCTTTCGTTACTCTTAAAAATTTTACCCGATACGCTTACAATATATATATATATATATATATATATATATATATATATATATATATACTTGTGTATTTGTGTGTATACGTAACGTACGTACATATTTAAGTGAGTATGAGACGATACGCGTATGTATGCGTGTTGGGTTGCTTCGTAATGCGTACGTATACTATATACATGCATACATACATACATACATACATACATACATACATACATACATACATACATATATACATACATACATGGTATATACGTAGGGGCGATCGAACGTTTAGGAGAGTTCACGGTCGGCCGTGTCATACAAGAAGAGGACACACATACACACACACATTTTGTCCACGAACGAGATCGTATCTGCGTATGTAGGTACGTGGGATTTTCTTTAAGCCACTTCTCAGAGCATCGATCTTACGAGACGTTGCCATCTTCGCCATCTTCCTCCTCTTCTTTCCCCCCTCTGAACACTCAGTCACCCACCCACCCTCAAAATAATCCTTTTTTTCTTTCTCTTTTTCTTCGAGGTTTACTAAAAGAAAGGAAAAAAATTATCCTGATTTTCTATTATTGTTTATATTCGTTATTATTTATCATCCATTATTTTCATTGTAACGAAGAAAATCGTCGAATCACGTAATTATCCATTGAAGGAGCATTTTTGAATCATTTCGAAGTTTAATTTTCACGCAATTTTTTGATCAAATACACAATTTTTTTTTTTTAACTAATTTTATGTGTATATACATATATTCGTAGATATTGTATTACATATGATTTTTAAGAATCAATTGAAAAATTATTTCTAACGATCGATTTTGTAATTTGAATTTGAATGTTGAAATCCGAAAGCAGGGGAAAAGTTCGTCCGAATGTCTTATTTGTAGATACAATCATGATATTGCACTTTGTATATAAACACACGCGCGCGCGCGCGCGCACGTATATATAATTTTTTTCTTTTTAATATTATTTCGTCTGAATCTAATAAACGTATCGGAATATCTTAATCGAGAGATAATCGTATCGTATAATTTAATATATCATTTTATTATTAGAATCTTTTATTAATAACGATGAGAAGTATATTTAAGTGCCTAGAGATAAATTATCTGATACAGTTTAATATATATATATATATATATATATATATATATATATATATATATTTAATATTTTTGAAATGTTCTTTATACAATCGGATTGTACGAAATCGCTAGTATAAAATTATAATGCGATTTATTTTCGAAATTAATATAATTAAGATCTCTAATTCAAATTTATTTAGATTATCATCGATATCGATTGAATGAAGAAAAGAAATTGAGCAAGGCAGATAGAAAGAAAGAGAGAGAGGGGCGGGGGAATTACATAGATAAGACAGCGTTAAAATCATCTGCTTCGCTGGTTGTTATCTCTCCCACGGCGAATCTTCGATGCACGCCTCTCTCTCTCTCTCTCTCTCTCTCTCTCTCTCTTTGTCTCTCTCTCTACATCTTTCTCATTCTCTCTTTCTCTCTCGCGTACGCGTCATCACGTTTTCTCGCTCGTTACACGCGTAAGAACGAACGTGGTGGTGAAGGAGGTAGTGGAGGAGGAGGAGGAGGAGGAGGAGGAGGAGGAGGAGGAGGAGGGTGGTAACGAGAAGCTTTTGTCGCGTGGGCAGCTGTTAGTTTATAGTTACTTTGTACATGAAGTAAAACACACACACACGCACGCACGTACGCACACATGTATGTAAATTATTTTTTATACATTGTTTATTATATATATATATATATATATATATATATATATATATATATATATATATAATTTCTATGCAAAAATAATTTACGATGCAAAAAATATACGATCATTTTTCTATGTCCATGAAAGAGAAATTATATTCTTAATATATACATATAGTGCGTGATTAGTGTAATAGAAAAACAAAAGAGATTATCGTTTTAATCGTTCGTAAATTATGTTCTTAGATATTTATTGCTTTTTTTTCTCTTCTTCTTAAGAACATTAAAAACTTTCTTTCTTCGTTTACGAACAGAAAAAAGAAAAAGAAAGAAAAATTATTACGCTTTTAATATCCGTGTAAAGAATTTACACGGTAGAAATAATTTTGAATGATCGTGTTAAAAAAAAAAAAAGAAAAAAAAAGTATGTGATTTACGTCGTCGCGGAGGAGGAGAAGGAGGCATTCATGAAATTTCTTTTTACGTCAGATATTAATTCCATTAACATTTGACGTTTAACAGTTGAGTTGACGTTTGAAACACCATTGGGTATAAATCTTAAAAAATAATGAAAAAAGAAAAAAAGAGAGAAGAAATCTCTTATCGAATTTTAATTATGAATCAGCAATTTTACAATTCTGCAAAGACGCAAGCCTCTGCGTTACGTATCGGACGTACGTATCTTACTCCGTTAGAGCGGATTTATCTTGTTACGACATAAACCGTGGAGGAAGGGGGAGTGGCAGAGCGGTGGCGAGGGGAGGGGTAGGGCGAGGGGGAAGAGGTGAGTTTGCGCTAATTATCGTTATTTTTACTCGCGTAGAGTAAACCGATCTCGTTAACCGATAATCTCGACGAGAGAATTCCGCGAATTTTTCAACTTCGATTAATCGAAGTGTGCTCGTTTGATTTTTAAATAAAATAAAATGAAAAAAAATCGTTTAGCTTTGTAGATTAAAAAAAAAAATAGAGAGAGAGAGAGAGAGAAAGAGAGAGAAAGAGATATAAAACAACTAATTTGTACGTATGCATATACGTGTACATATTTATTTATTTATGTATTTATTTATTTATTTATTTAAACAATTATTATATGTTGTATCTATTTATTAAAAAGAAAAGAAGTCAATAAGTCGAGTGATTCATTCTAGTTTTATATCCACTTATGTTTTTAAAAAAAAAAAAGGTTCAATCGAATCATTCATGCGTGATATATATATATATATATATATATATATATATATATATACCGTATCGTACGAGTGTCTTCATTGAATCATCAAGTTCGATGCTACCTTATAACAATGTAGGTACATATTCTATAATACATTTCATTTCTTTCGTATGTCCTGTCATATGTAAAGTTAGATCGTACAAACAACTGTGCTCCGCGAACGGTAGCACGTGCCATTGGTCTCGCCACCTACGCAATTCATCCATCCATCCATCCATCCATCCATCCATCCGTCCATCCATCCATCCGTCCTTCCCTCGGCTTGATCTCTAACTCGATTTAACTCTTAACACGTCGTCTGTGTCCGCTTCTCTCTTCACGTGAATCGATAGATTGATACACACGCGCACGCACACCCGCGTTTCGTGTGTATTGTAAAATTTTCATTTTGCAACGAAATTGAAAAAGAAAATATTTCCATTTTTATTAATATTATATATATATGTATATATATATATATATATATATTTATAACATAATATACATGTATATTTATAAATAAATAGTTTAATTATTGTACATGTGATAAACAAAAAATAAAATAATATATGTTGGATCGATTAAGAAATAATTGCGATTTTTATCACTTTTAGTCGTAAGTAAAAAATCGCAATTATTTTTGTATCAACCTAATGTGCGTGCGCGTAATTTTAGTTTTCTTCTATCTTTTTTTCTTTTCTTTTTTTTTTTTTTTTAAACTGGAAATTCCGACATCGTTCGTCAACCGAAACAATCTATTATATAATATATGAGTAATAACATTAAATACGTATTAGGATAGCCATATATATATATATATATATATATATATATATATATATATATATTCGTGTACTTGCAAGTATCAAATCCTACTCGTTTCCATTCCAAAATCTATCAAAAATTAGAAGACACTCGAGTAATATATAATCTCTATCTTATCGTTCGATCGTTAAATTAAACGTTATTCGGCCAAAATTTATAGGCAGAGAAATCCGGTGGCTTTACGGTGATACGACCGCGTAATGCGTTTGGTAAATTGGATTCCGATATATAATGGCGTACCTTCGAAATGCGCCGTCGTAATGGCCTCCAGTTACAGTCGATACGTTTCAACGGAAGTCCGATACTACTACTACTACTACTACAACTATTACTATTACTACTACTATTACTAGTAATACTACTACTATTACTAGTAATACTACTACTACATTAACTCCCGACGTTGGTGGTCGGTCTATTTTGGCAAATCGCCGATCAAATTAGGGACCACGATAAACTAGTTCTTTGATCGTAACACGCTTCAATAAATCAACGTTACTACCTGGTTGTTGAAAGGGACACTTACAATTACATATATATATATATATATATATATATATATATATATATATATGCGATCGCCAGTTTATTATAGTTGAAAACGTCAAATTAATGACTTTACTCGTTAACTAACGGCAAGTTAACGAATTTAACATATTTCCTTTCCTTTTTCCTTTTTTTCCCTCCCCCCTCCCTCCCACGTCTAAGTCATTACACGAATGAATTTAATCCTAATGCAAATTACATACTCTCGGTTTATCGTATACGTATGCGGTTTTTTTTTTTTTTTTTTTTTTTTTTTTTTAATTTGCGTTTATTACGAAAGCTCTGCGGTTAGGAACCAATCGATGGTTACATCGTTCGCTAGATTGCCGAAAGATCGAATGGCTTCGTGCAAAAATTGTCTTTTCGATTTAATCGTATCGGAAGAAAATTCGTGTTGGGTTCAATTTATCGGGAAAAATCGAGCGAAACGAGATAAAATTTTCTCCGACGATTTGTAATATCTATTTTTCGCTTACGATCAATAATGTGATAATGTCGTATCGTTTATTAATTATACGTACGTAATTAATTGCCCGTGAAGTGTAATGTAATTTGAAGAAAAATAAAAAAAAGTACCTGGGGATGGGGGCGGGGCACGCGTAAAAGCGCACAATTAGAAATTATTTTGACTAGGATTAAACTAGGATTGAACTAACGTGATGTGTGATATGATTGATAAAATCATTCTTTTTTTTCAACTCCATTCTTTTTATTTTTTTTTTTTTTTTTTTTGTTAATTTTGACTGAACACTCATAATTATGGGCACTTATAAATCGTTTTGTTAGCGATCACAAATCGTTGAATTTTCCAATAGCAAAAGATAGAGAGAAAGAGCGTGTTTTTATCGGTCACGCGACATTAGTACACAATGCGTAAAACTATTCTCGAAGAGTATGTAGACCGTATCGGATCGGATCGGATCGGATCGGATCGGATAGTCTTTCGACTCGGTAAATGCGAACGATATACATACATAGGCGTGTATATATATATATATATATATATATGCGGTTGAAGATGCGCGAAACCTTCTCTCATTTATGACACTTATTCGTTAGATCATCGATAAATTCATGAAACGTTACGTCAGTCTTCTTTACGATCGCGTTAACAACACAAAGAAGAAGGAGGCTTTCGAACGATCTTATTGTTTCTCATAAGTGTATGAATGAAAAGAGAAAGAGAGAGATCCGGAATGTATACTCGTTCGAACGGATGCGTCGAAAATGTAAAAAATTGTTATTAGACGTTAACCCAGTCATTAATTATTATCACGCATTATCGATACATTAGATTATCTTTTTTTTCTAATTAAATAATAATAATAATAATAATAATAATAATAATAATAATAATAATAAACGTGTAATGAATTATTTTCGAAGGTTTCGCGAAGCACCTGCGTGTCACGTGAATGATTTATCGACTAGTAATAATTCTTATTTTTAGACAACGATGATATATAACTCGAAATAATAATAATAATAATAATAATAATAATAATAATAATAATAATAATAATTATTATTATTATTATTATTATTTAATTATATATTTTATATAAAATTATAATTATTATATTATATTATAATTTTTAACAAATTATTTTTTAACTAATAATTTATATTATAAATCTTAACAAATTATTATAAAATCGTGAAAAAATGATTACGTAAGGATGGTACGACGGTGAATCGATGGAATTTAATTTAATTTAATTTAATTTAATTCAATTTGACTTGGAACGTTCTCTATCTCGCGTTATCAATCCGTTAAACGTATATGAAAGAGATTTATTCGGGAAAACATGCGAACGAGAATTCGTTTCAAATATCGAGATGTTCAATCATCGATGAATCGTTCGATACTCTCGAATGCGGTCGTTTGAAAACGTAATGCTGTTTCTCGTTTGCCACCGAGGCTTGAATATACATGTATACGTACATACATACAAACATACATACATATACATATACATATACATATACATATATATATATACATATTATATACATACATACGTACGTACATACGTAGTACGTAGATACGTACATATAAACCGTACAGACTTTACGTGACAACAACAACAGCAACGGCAACGGCAACAGCAACGTTGCGAGAGCTGAAGAGAGAAAGACATAATTGCGTATTCGATCTTGTTGCGTAAGCGAGAGTCGTGCGATTATCGATGACACGCGAAACACCGTGGCTTCGGAAATTGCAACGCTAGGTAGGTACCTTTCTCATTCGATTTCTCGCAAATAAAGAAGAATTATTGTCAATTGCCGCTAATAACGAACAGCGTGTTCCGCAAATCCGCAACCAATACCAATCGATTCAATTTCCGTGTTTATTTATTCATTCATTTATTTATTTATTTATTTATTTATTAATAATTTATTAACGTATTAATTAGTCGATTAATCGAATAATTCATTATTTAATTGATTTACTCAAATTAATTATCAATTCGTATCGTTTACAACGTAACACGAGTACCATATAAATTACGTATGTATTCATTACTTCGTTACTTTACCTGCCATTCATCGAATAATAATAATAATAATAATAATAATAATAATAATAATAATAATTTATACTTGTATAACGACACGATCTTCTCGTAATTGTTTATATAATACGATACGTGTTCTCGCGTTATAGAAGATTTATCCGTATTTATAAATCGCCTGATAGAATATTAGATCGATTAGCTTTACGAATCGATGAATCATTTGAAAGTACATTATCTATCAAAGGCATTTCTACAAAAAAAAAAAAAAAAAAAAAAAAAAAGGAACGCACTGCAATAAAAAAAATTATCGTTCCGTATCTTTAATTCTCACTTCGCGACGAGTGAATGAAAAAGAAAGTAAAAAAAAAAAAAAAAAAAAAGACAAAAGGTCAAAGAAAAAGTAAATCGCACGTAAATGACGATCGATTAGTGTCGATGTGAAACGATATTAAAAGATGATCGTGCGTTCGCCGGATATGTTTCGAGGTATTGCCCAATTCGAGACTTCCTTCGCGAGGAATAAAAAGGAAATAACGTAAATCGCCGTATCGTTCGATGTTTTTAGATTTTAAAAAGTAATAATAACGACAACAAAAGTAAGGTGAAAATGACGATCGATATTAAGTAACTATGAGAACGGAGATCGTAATAATGAAGTATTAATCGTATTATATCGTTAAATGTTTCGTTCGTGAGAGGAGAGGGTATAGGAGGTTTT
The DNA here is from genome assembly GCA_918808275.2 of Dolichovespula sylvestris. NCBI lineage: Eukaryota > Metazoa > Arthropoda > Insecta > Hymenoptera > Vespidae > Dolichovespula > Dolichovespula sylvestris. The sequence continues at coordinate 8,443,275 of OU964968.1, forward strand.
TTAGAAAGCTGTTATTATCGATAGGGTGGTATCACGTGGCGTGTTCTAGGTACTCTCTCCCTCTCCTTCCCTCTCTCTCTCTCTCTCCCCTCCCCTCCCTCTCCCCCCCTCTCTCTCTCTCTCGCGCTATCTCACTCCTTCTTCCACGTGTGTAGGTAGAAGGAACGTGTACACGAGAATCGATCAGAGCGGAGTATTCGCCTCATGACGACTTTATTAATAGTAATCCTAGTTACGTCGTTTATACCATACCCGTGTGTGTTTCGTCGTCGAGTCGTTCTATCGCACTCGCGTTCTCATCGTTAATCGTGTTCTCTGCGAAGGATATTTGACAGGAGTGTGGCGGGGAGGGGTTGGGGACCGGGAGGAAGAGGAGAAGAAAGAGGAGGGGAATAGTCCATTAACGAGAAACGAAAAACGAGAAAGTCTGATCCTTTGACTCTTGTGTACGTATTCTGTTTGGATCTCTCTCTCTCTCTCTCTCTCTCTCTCTCTCTCTCTCTTTTTATGTATATATATATATATATATCTTTTCAATTCACGAAGCTAACACATCGCTGTGTGACAGCGCTAGGAAATGAGATTTCGTCTCCTTCGAACGAATAATATGGTTGGAATTCGATAAAGCTTTGTTTTTTTTTTTTTTTTTTTTTGAAAGGAGTAAGTATGTATTCGTTTTCGAAAATGTTTTCTCTCTCTTTCTCCCTCACTCTTTATCTCTATCTCTATCTCTATCTCGTTTTCTTTCTCCTTCCTTCCAATCTAATTTTTATTTTCATCGCTATATCCACGAATATATCGCGGTATCATATAATTCACTTACGCGTTGACATTACGAAACGTAATAAACGGTTCGTCGATAACAAAGTTTTCTTTGTTACAAATTTCGCTTGGTTCTATCTTTTATACGTTTATTTATTTATGTATTTGTTTATTCATTCATTTTTTGCACGTTTTCGATAATCACGTTATACGAATTGTTGTTGGATCATGTTGGGTTTTGATTAAATACGCGTTTATAGTCGAACGCGCGACGAAGCATCGTGTTTTACTTTGAACGTGACCGTCGTAATTGAATTATTTCGTTTTCGAAAAATGTCCCTTTCCGTCCTTTTTCTTTCTCCTCCTCCCTCTTCTCTCTAATTTTTATTTTTATCCCGCTTGTATTTCTTTTCTTTTTTTTTTTTTTTTTTTTTTTTTTTTTATATACACATTTCGCGATATAATGAAATTCGCTTTTGCGTCGACACGGTGAAACGAAATGTTCGTTCGGTCGATAAAAAAAAAAAAAAAAAAAGAAAAAAAGAAAACAAGAAAAAAGTTCCCTTTATTTATAAAAGCCATTCGTTCTTTTTCATTATTTTTCCTCCCCCTCCTCACTTCTTTTTCTCACCCCGCCGCTCTTCGATAAAAACGTTACACGAATTATTTGTTTGTATCGTCGAGCTTCGCTTTAATTAAAAATTCGCATTAATCGAAATCGTTCGCGTTTCTTCTTTTTTTTTTTTTTTTTTTAACTGTCTACGTATTTCAAGAATTTTTATCGATAATAAAGTATTGATGGAGAAAAAGAGAAAGAGAAGTAGAGAGAGAGAGATGAGGAGGAGGAGGAGGAGGAGGGAGAAAGTGTATGTAACGTTGTGCGTTCTTGTGTATGTGCGAATAAAGTGAATTCGCGGACGTCGATCGACGTTGATGCTCCCTTTGGCTCGCGTCCTTTATCGAGGAAATTAAACTTTGTTCCATTTCCCGAGTGCGATATTATCTAATAATGAGAGTTTGTCTAGAGAAGAGAGAGACGCGTGTATCCTCTCGTATCCTCTCACCCGTCTGCATACGCTATATACGTTCATTTTACAAACTCTCCCTCTCTCTCTCTCTCTTTATATATATATATAAAATACATATATAATACATACATATATATAATACATATATATATATATATATATATATATATATATATATTATTTCTCTCTCATGGTGCCAACCAACATATTTCGTATCGCGACGTTGAAGTGGCTCAATTTGCTGAACACGAGAGAGAGAAAGAGAGAGAGAGAGAGAAAGAGAGAGAGAGAGTAACGGTTATAGACTCTGTCGGGCCGTTACGTTTCCTGATTTATGTATGTATGTATGTATGTATACATACTCGTATATGTGTGTACATATATGTATATATATGCGAAAAGCATGACATTATCACACAACTTGATATTATCTCGAATCAAACGCCGCCCCGTATCGTTTCGATTACTTTTATGAAAATTATTTCTGCTATCTCGCTCTTTCTTTCTTCTTTTTCTTTTTATTTTTTTTTTTGTTAACGAAAAGAAGTAAAAAAATAAGAGAAAGAAAAAAAGAAATAAAACCGAGTACTTTTCCGATCGCTCGTGGTCGTTCGATCGCATATATTTTCTCTCTCTCTCTCTCTCTCGATCTCTCTCTCGTGAGATCGAAAATATTGGAATATATTTAATAAATACCGTGTATACCAACGAGGGAGAAGAGAAAGGAGGCAGGGGGGAGAGGAGAAAGATTAACTCGACTGACCTTACATCGATCCTCTCCTTGGAGAAAGGGATTACATAAGTATAAGTCGATCGATCGATTACATAGAAAAAAAGAAAAAAATAAATAAATAAAAAAACAGAGAAGTTGCTTGGTGGTATCCATTAAGAAAAAGAGAGAGAGAGAGAGAGAGAGAGAGAGAGAGAGAGAGAGAGAGAGAGAGAGAGAGAGAGAGAGAGAGAGAGAGAGAGAGAGAGAGAGAGAGAGAGAGAAAATTCCATTCGATTTAAAATGAATAAATGAAAGTAAGAAAGTAAGAAAGAAAGAAAGAGAGAAATCGATCGATCAATTTATTTATTTTCATCCAAGTTTATTTCCTTTCTCCATTACGTCTCCACCATCTTTTTAGAAACTTAGATGTATACCGGTTAAAACGTTATCATCCGTTTACGTATTATCGCGACTGTGAATATATTGGAGACGAGGGATGAAAAAAGGACGTAGAGGAAAAAGAAAAAAGAAAAAAAAAAGAAAAACAAAACAAGAAAGAAAGAAAGAAAGAAAGAAAGAAAGAAAAATCAGAAAACGGATTCGATGAGGAGAAGTACGCTTTTCTCGTTGCATTCTCTTCTCGTCAGTCGTCGTCCTTGCTAAGGCGTGCAATTTATGCAGTCGAGAGAACGAGAATCGTGTAACTTTACATTGCCTTAAGAAGAGAGAGAGAGAGAGAGAAAGAGAAATAGACAGAGAGTTATCGTGCCGAGTTATGTATATACATAAGTCTCGAGGCGTCGTGCTCTTATCGACCCGGCCTTTTTCTCGAGTCCTCTTTCTTCCTCTTTCACTGCTTGGCCACTCTCGGCCACTCTTATCGCTCGCGCCTTGTCCGGCTACCACCACCACCAACACCAACATCACCAACACCAACACCAACACCAATACCAGCTGCGACCGACCAGTCTTAGTTTGATAAGAATCTTCTTCTTACCCTAGGATATTCACAGGATATCGTTCTTGTTTCCTACAGACGAATCTCTAGGACGTACCTTTATAAATCGACCCTACCAATCGATTTTCTCTTTCTCTCTCTTTCTCTCTCAAGATTATCTCTTTTACTATTATACGTATTACGAAACGATATTACAAATTCCTTCTTTATTCTCTCTTTTTTTTTTTTTTTTTTTTTTCATACGAACATAAATTTGTTCATACGGATCGTAATATCAATATTTTTTTTTTTTTTTTTTGGAGTGTCAGGGGATGGGTTCCGAGGATATTCTTTTATCTTTCTTTTCTTTTTTTTTCATACCCTCTTTTTTACCTTATACTTTTAATCTTTGCCCTTTCGTCGTTGTTGTTTTGGAAATTTGACTAAGGTCGATCTTATTTTGTGTTTACAAGAGAAAAAGATTATTTATTGTTATAGTATACGTGTATATATGTGTATATACAAGAATTAATAATATAATTTTTACTATATATAACTTAATATTATCCAGATTATTATTTTTATCACAAATTTATTATTACGCCGAGTATGACTTTAACGGTTGAAAACGACGAGATATACTGACGGATAGATAGTTTTGTATAAAAATTAATTCCCCGACGATGAAGTGAAATAAACAAATAAAAAGAAGAGAAGGAAAGTACAGATATTCAACAGAATCTACTTAAAATTTAAACGTCGTTATGTAGAAGATTAAAATCGAAACAATTTTTCAACATACATACATACATGCGTACATACATACATACATACATACATACATACCTACAATAAATTAAAAACAAAAAAAAAATAGAATCTAATAAATACACAACGCGTGTCAAGAAGTGTTGTTGATTCTATTAAATATAAGGCTATTTATTACGGGATACTTTTCGTTTCTGACGGAATAGAAAAAGAAAAAAAAAAAAAAAAAGATAATAATTTCCTCCAACGATAGTTCATTGGCTCGGTTTATATACATGTAGATTTATGTACGTATGTACGCTTACGCTCGCGCACACGCACACACACACATATATATATATATATAAAATAGAGACACGCTCATACATAGATAGATAAATAAATACATCTCGTCTCCGGTATAGTACGCATCGGCGATTAAAGTCGATTTAACTCGCGCCTCTCGTTTGATACGCGCGTGGAAAGAATTCAACGGTCGAGAATGTGCGAGCCGAGTCGCGTCCTCGGTGGAGAGTCGGTCACACCGTGCGTCAGCAGGATGACTAAAGTTCCAAAGGAATGAACGACGACTCATTTCACCGTCTTATCTTTTCTATTTCTTTATTTTATTTTATTTATTTATTTTATTTTATTTCTTTTTATTTTATTTCGTTTCGTTTCGTTTCGTTTCGTTTCGTTTAGTCTTGCACACCCCCTATAAAACTTCTTAAGTAATTGATAAAAGATACGAATAATTAAAGAAAGGAAACGCAAAAAGGCGAAAGAAAGTAAAAAAAAAAGAAAAAAAAAAAATAATTGCTCACGACGAAAAAACATTATTGACAGATATGTTGTGTTGTCGATGATATACATACGTGTAATACCGAAGCCTTATCGCGACTTTTCATAGGATGACCAAATTTTATTTTATTGTACTTTGTTTTATTTTATTTTCTTAGCTCTTCTTTCTTATAACATTTCTTTTTCGTAGTTCTGTATAAATTTTTTTTTTTTTTTTTTTTTTAAATAATTAATTAAGAACGGGGGTAGGGGTATCGGACGTTCTCAAATATTTATTGTTTATTTTGATTTATATGGCTCTTTGCAGATGTATATAATACATGTAACATACACTTTTCTTAACCTTATCGCCGCGTTGTTATCACGTGTAATATATGGTAAAAATAGAAA
>OU964968.1:8453651-8456151 GCA_918808275.2 Dolichovespula sylvestris
TATAATTTTTCCTCTTTATTTTTATATCCATGCACGATCGATCAATCGAATTTTAATGGGTCACATGGTACTACTACTCCCATGTTCGTTAAAAACGACGTTTTTATCCCTCGTAGAAAATTTTTGTCAAATTATTATCGTCGGTTTATTGCCTGTGAGAAAGAGAGTAACGTTGGATTTTTTTTTTTTTTTTTTTTTTAATTGAAAATTATTCAAACGAACCTGAAATTTTTTTTTTACATCGAACGTTCGAACGTTGAAAATTTTTTTTCTTCCCCCTGGGGTAATACAGTGTATAGAAAATATCCTAGCCGAAAGTATGGAAAATTCGTCGATAAGATCGAGGTAAAGGAAAAAAAAAAAAAAAAAAAAAGAAAAAAACCAATATTGAAGATTCTTTGGAGTAGATCGAAGTGGGAAGCGGAAGAAAAGGAAAAAAAGGAAAAGAACAAAGTTACGAAAATTTAATTAGAAAAATGTCGGGAGTCCAAAGAAATTACTGAAAATTCATTTTGAACGGGTACATAGTGTATATATATATATATATAGAACGTAATTGGAACAATATTGGAATGATATTATTATTAGAAAAAAAATTCGTTGGAAATGTTCGGTGTAGAAAAAGAAAGAACCATATCGAAAGTTAATTTTGGCAAAAATGAAAACGAATTTGAGGACTATGGAAAATTCGTTTCGTTTAATTATCTCATTATTATTATTATTATCATCATCATCATTATTATTATTATTATTATTATTATTATTATTATTATTATTATTAAATATTTGACTTTGAATTCAGGTGTTCGATAAGTTATTACGAGCTTAACACAAGAGTCGGTGAGACGTTTCACGCATCTCAGCCGAGCATAACGGTGGACGGTTTCACGGATCCAAGTAATTCCGAACGCTTTTGTCTCGGTTTGCTATCGAACGTTAATCGTAATACAGTAGTGGAACAGACAAGACGGCATATCGGTAAAGGCGTAAGACTCTATTATATCGGCGGCGAGGTATTCGCCGAGTGTCTCTCGGATTCGAGCATCTTCGTGCAAAGTCCAAATTGCAATCAACGTTACGGTTGGCATCCGGCTACCGTTTGCAAAATACCACCTGGTAAGTTGTTTTTGAAATGGAATTTTTCGTATCGATCGAAACAAAATAATTATAAATAAATAAATAAATAAATAAATAAATAAATAAATAAAAAGAAGAGATCGAAGGAGGAAGGAGAAAGAAAAGGAAGTAAAAGAGAGGGAATATATTTAATCGTTTATCAATTACAGGCTGTAATCTGAAGATCTTCAATAATCAAGAATTCGCGGCATTGTTGTCGCAATCGGTGTCGCAGGGTTTCGAGGCGGTATATCAGCTGACGCGTATGTGTACGATCAGAATGAGTTTCGTTAAGGGCTGGGGAGCGGAGTACAGAAGACAGACGGTTACATCGACGCCATGTTGGATCGAGTTACATCTTAATGGCCCGTTGCAATGGCTCGACAGGGTACTCACGCAAATGGGTTCGCCTCGTTTGCCATGTTCCTCGATGTCCTAAATATATATAAGCGTACGAAGATCCGAATCGAATGAAAAAAGGGATTATATTGGAAGAACTTTCGTCGCTTTCTTATCGTCGTCGTCGTCGTCGTCGTCGTCGTCATTGTCGTCGTCGTTATCGTTATCGTTATCGTTATCGTTATCATCGTCCTCGTCGTCGTCGTCCTCGTCGTCGTCGTCGTTGTTAATCGGTCCGTTTTTCATTTTCCCTTTAACGTCCTCGATAATATCACCTTAACGTAACCACAAGATTTAGAGTGAACGAATCACAGTGACAACAAAAAGCGAGGAGAGAAAAAAACGAATATACATAATTATACATATACATATACATACATATACATACATATACATATATATATATATATGCGTGTGTGTGTGTGTGTATTATAGTTTATCTGCTAAAACGTGAGAGACAAGCGAGATAACGATAAATCTACGTACGCCAAAATACGCTACATACGTCGAGGTCTCCATCGTCTATCTCTCTTTCTAAGCCTCGATTCCGACGTTCTTAGCACAACCAATAACAACAACAACAACAATAACAATAACAATGCTATCTTTACTTAGTGGAAGAGGAACGGGAAGGGGAGGAAAAACACAAGAACGTGAAGAAGAAGAAGAAGAAGAAGAAGAAGAAGGAAACGGTTATTCGTTGTTAACTGCGTAAAGCTTTTTGTGATTCGGCGAACGATAATCGATAATCGAAAAGAGAGAGAAAAAAGTATACGATCGAGAACGTTCAAGCCTGTATAAAAAAAAAAAAAAAAAAAAAAAAAAAGAAGAGAAAAGAAGAAAAAATAATGATCACGTTGACGTGTGTGTTTAATCGACGTAAACGTGCGCTGCTATCCATTTGAAGGGGTAAAATTATTTTATTTCGAATGAATTGATGAATGACAAAGAGAGAGAGAGAGAGAGAGAGAGAGAGAGAGAGAGA
>OU964968.1:8463651-8493651 GCA_918808275.2 Dolichovespula sylvestris
ATCGGTCCTCTTAATTTTTCATTTTTCTTCTCCCCTTCGACGAGACTCGGCCGTGCGCTTATCCTATTGGCTATTATTCGCTTCTACGCGTGTATTTGGAATATAATGCAAAAAAAACGAAAAAAAAAAAAAAAAAGAACGATAAATAACGAACTTGACGTGATCTACGTTGAGTTATGGTCTCGAAATCGACGAACACGCGACGGTGGGTCCATATCGATCGCCGCTTAGTAATTCAATTTTATTGGGAATAAAATTAACATCTATTTTGTTATTGCTAATCCTGCGAAAGAAAAGAAAAGAAAAAGAAAAGGAAATAACGAACGCGTCTTCGCGCGAATAAATGTTTAATAATTCTGATAACGAATCGAATAATAAGATATATACGTATTTGAAAGATCGTTTGTTGCTAATATAAATTATTAAAAAAAAAAAAAAGAAAAGAAAGGGAGGGAGGGAGGGGCGTCTATCTTTGTTTTCTGGAATAATTCCTTTTCTCAAATTTTTTGTTTGTATCATCCTTTTTTTTTGTTGTCGTCCGCGTGAGAAGGAGTAAGGAAACATAGAGGAAGGGTGGGTGGGTTTGTTTATTTTTTTTGATGGGACAAGGAGGAGGCTGAGAGGGCGGGGGAGGAGGTAGAGAGATATAGAGAGAGAGAGAGAGAGAGAGAGAGGGAGATAGTAATTTGTTGCGAAAGAGTTTAATGACGGGGAGAAATATCGAGTGTGAGAGACTGTATAATAAATATAAATAAATGTATACGTTAAGTCCCAAAAAAGAAAGAAAGAAAGAAAGAAAAAACTATATCATAAGTCTTAAGTTTTACTTGAACACTGATCCAAACTGATCCTTTATCCAATTAAAATTTGTTATATATATATATATATATATATATATATATATATATATATATATATAACTTATCTATAACTATATCTACATTTTTACAATTGATACAGATAATATAAAAAAAAGCAAAAATGCGTTTAAGCGTCGGTGAATTATCGTTAATAAATTTTATTAGAAATTGCGTGTAAGGTTTGCCGATATCAAGAATATGGACACGTCAAGAACAACAATAATTAAATAAGACAAGTTAGTGATGATGAGTATGCACATATATAAATCTATATATATATATATATATATCTCTAACGAGATCAAAAAGCGATTAGGACGTTTTTGCTAGGACGAAGAGGAGGTTGGTAAAAAAAAAAAAAAAGATAAAGGAAAAAAAACAATAAATAAATAAATAAAAAGAAGAAAGAAAAAATAAAATAAAATAAAAAAAGATCAAACATTTTTTTCATCACAACGTACGTAAGTCGTAACTATATCACTATGGTTACTATTGTATAGTTTTTATGATATAATATGTATAATAATAATATTATATTATATAGAGACGAGTATACAACATGTTGGCGTTTAATACAATCTAGATGGTGTCGCGCGCAAATAAAAGATAAGATATCTTTCGTTTCTTTTTTACTTTTCCTTCTTTTTTTCCCCTTTCTTTCTTTCTTTCAACGAGTCGTTACGATCTCGTGACTTATCATTTATGTAAAATAGAGAAGAAAAGAAAGGAGGTTTAAAGACGAAAAAGATGGCACAAACTTCGCGAGACGTCGGAATACAATTTTTCTTTTCGCTATTAATTTTAATTTTCTATAATTAACAATCGATTAACGATTGATGAAAATGTCAACGATGTAATTTTCTTATCTACTTTTTTTTTTTCTTTTTTTTTTTGGATTGAAACGACGTTCCAGCGCATGGAAATTATGATGAACACGAACGATATTATTATTTTAGACGATACACAGAGAGATTTAAGTTTCCACCGAGCGTAGTTTACAAGTAAAATTTTTTAATTCGATCACCCGACTTTTTGGAACAGTTCATTTCGTTTAATTATATATATATATATATATATATATATATATATATATATATATATATATATAAATGTTTGTATTTATGTATGCAATAACTATTTCAACGAGTAGATCGAGAAAATTTATGAGAAAGTGATTTTAACGTGACCACGAAGAAAATAAAAATTTAGATCTACCTCTCTCTTTTCCTCCAATTCTATACCAGCTACTTAATTCGACATAATCGAAAGATCCGATAACAAGTCTTACAACGTGCATTATTAATGTTGTCATTATCATTATCATCATCATCATCATCATCATCATCATTATTATTATTATTATTATTATTACGTGTACAAATATTATAAATTGCAATTAAATTACAATCAAAATAATCTTCGATTGGTACCTACATTATCTAATAACAACAACAACAACAATAATCATAATAATAATAGTAACAACAACAATACTAATTACAGTAATTATTATTATTATTATTATTATTATTATTATTATTATTATTACGTCTAGGATAAAACGTTTTGGTTTTCTACGTTTTTTTTTTTTTTCTTTAATCTACCAAATAATATATCTTGTTCTCTAATCGACGGGACGATTCAAATACGAATTTGTTCTTATCGAAATTGTCGAATAATACGAATCTATAGGGACGATCTAAAATAATTTATCCTTCTTTGCATCAATGCCAAGGACTGATTACTCGCTTCTCTCTCTCTCTCTCTCTCTCTCTTTGTTTGTTGTGTAGGATGTGATCGTTGGACGAACATATTTTCCTAATGGCGCCTTCGACGTGTTTGAGTGCACGCTTGCATTTGTTTCAAGGAGAACATGCTCAACGATAGTCCAATTGTTGCTAGGAATACTGCGGATGTCATTGTGCCACGTTCTTGTGCGCTTTTACGGAATAACGATGAACCAGCACTCTGAAAATTATTCAAACGAAACAGATTAAAGATTGCAGGATTATTTTTGTTACGACGACGACCAATATGATGATGATGATGATGATGATTAAAAAACAAAAAAAGAACAATCTTCTTTGCAATGTTTTTAGGTAATTCGAAAAATTTTATTAACCCTTTTTAACGCCTGGCAGTTTGCCTGTTGCAACGTTTGTTTTAATTACGCATTTATACATTTATATATATATATATTTAATAATATATATTTTAATTTTATTTCAATTCATCAGAACTAATCAAACGAAGTGTTCATTAATTTACAATCGAAGCGTTTCGTCGTGTTCATTTTCGTGCTTGTTTTATTTTATTTTATTTTCCTTTTTTTTTCTTTTTTTTACCTACACATAAATTTCTGTCGGTTATAATTTATCGTAACAATCGAATTGTATAATTGTTTTTTCGTTTAATTTTGTTTTATGATTAGACAGATACAAACGAAAAAGATTGCGTTAAAGTGGTTTAAATGTTGATGGATTATTTTTATTTTCTTTTTTTTTACTCTTCGTAAATATGGATGAAAATCGTGAGGAGATGGTAGACGTCGCAGTTTATTCGTCATGCGATATTAATCCTGATGCAAGAGGGGTGAGGGGGGCGAGGAGGATCAAAGAAAAAAAAATGAGAGAAAAAGAGAATAAAAAGATTGCGAAACATGCGTTTGGAGAACGTAAGAGGAGAGAGAGAGGGAGAGAGAGAGAGACACTGTGTGTGTACCAACCTGATTCAACGACAATCTAATGGCGTAATGGCAAACGGGGGATAGATGCATTTCGATGCTGCAGTATTGGTTTCGTTTTCTGAAATAAAGAAAAAAAAAAAAAAAATTAAAAATAATATAAAAAGGAAATAACAAATTTATTAATTTATTAATTATTATAAATTTATTATTTATTATTAGTACTAATAGAAGGTGGGCCGGCCAAAAGTTCCTACACGATTTAAAAGAAGAAAAAAAAAAAAAAAAATCGATCGATCCCTTTTTCGAAATTTTCTTTATTTCTTTTTTGTTCTGTTTTTTTTTCCCTTTCTTTTCTTCTCCCCTTGTTTCTTCTCTTTGCTCGAAGATAAAATAAAATTGGATATCCAATCGATTTTTAATATCGGTTTAAGAACTTTCTTTCTGATCGTTTGGATTCGTACGATCGAGATTGTTTAAAAAAAAAAAAAAAAAAAAAAAAAAAAATAAAAAACAAAAAAAAATTAATCGTCATCGATCGATTTCATTTTATCGAAGTAAACGAACGAAAAATTCGACGAAATCTTTTGTCGAATGCGAATGAAATAATACCGTCTATCTCGGAGCGAGGGTTGTAATACGTTGCAAAAAAAAAAAAAAAAGAAAAAAAAAATTCTAACCGCTAGAATAATCGAGATTACTTTTTGCCCTTTTCACCTTATAACCGACTAAATATCGCGTCGATGATAACGCGGCGATAAGATTGTACGTACGTAAAATATGATCGAATATATACGTAGATCGTTCGTTTATCTATCGACATATGTATATTACTTCGATTGTTTTAACTATATTTAGTTATTATCTATCGCATATATTTTATTTTCATTTATTCCATAATATTATAATATTACGTTATAATATATTATTATAACGTACGATAATGATAATCTGGGAAAAAAATTTCTTTTTAATTTTTTCAAATAATACTAATAATAATATTATTATCATTATTATTATCATTATTATAATTATTATAATAAAAGTATTATAATAATTGTTATAATATTCGTTACGATAATGTAATTAAAAAGAAATATATTATATTGTAAAATAATATTATATAATATTACGAGGTAATCATTTCTTTTTCTTTTTCCTTTTTTCTTTTTTTTTTTTTTTTTTTTTTTTTTGGTAAAATATCTCCTCAGATAATAAACGTTTGTAGGGAAACATTAAGGCTAGAGACAAAGTACAAATATATAAACGTATGTGCGTAAATGACGCAGGGGAAAAAGAAAGAAAGTAAAAAAAAAAAAAAAAAAAAAAAAAAAAAAAAACAAGAAATTTCTTTTGCGTCATAAAATATCATTACTCATTTATTAAAGACGATAATATTGCAATTGACCTATTTCACCATCGACGAGCGTGTACACACACACACACACACACGCGCGCGTAAGCGCACGCAAATACGCAAATTCGTTTTCCGCCTTTTTGAAATTAGTAACGATATAATTATTTGAGCAGATTTACTACCACTCTTTTATTTTTTTTCCCCTTTCAATCAAAAATTTTGTTTGCCAGACATTTTCGTCGGCTACATTGTTATATTAATAAACCAACGAATTGGCGCCGTCTTGTGCGTTTAGAATAATTCCGTATTGATATATACACGAGCGGCGCTTCGAGATAAGAAATATTGTCGTGCTACTCCGACTTTCATTCATATACAATGAAATCGATAATAATACATTCTTTGAGAAAATATAAAGAAAAGAAAGAGAAAAAAAAAAGAAAGAAAGAAAGAAAAAAAGAACAAAGAAAAGAAAAACAAGAAATATACAAGCAAGAGATCACGCCTCTCAATGATAATTATTTTAGAGGGGACGACGTTAATTAATTTTTGTATCGTTGGCGAATAATAAATAAATAAAAAAATAAAAAAATAAAAAACGATATAACGAATCTACCTTCAACGTTAATTATGACACATATATATATATATATATATATATATATATATATATATATATATAGGTGTGTGTGTGTGTGTATAAACATCGAATGAAAATATCTAAACACGTGCTCCGAGATATGTAATTCGGTATCAACCATCAAAATTACATAACGCGATAATTTCAAAAGACTTTCCCCCGGGATTTATTTAAAGATCTTCAAACAAGAATATACGTCCCCGCGTAAATTATATATTCCGTTGACCGATGAAAAATTTCCGGCATAACGTTCGAGAAAAAGAATCTTTTTCTTTTTCCTTTTTCTTTATTTCTTGGAATTTACCGCGACACGTTAATTTTATTTCTCCGATAACTCTCGTCTGGGGAAGAAAAAGAAGACATTTTTTACAAATTATCCTGATTTTGTAATTTACCGCGCTCCCACGGCCACCGCTATTTTTATTTCTCCGATAACTCTCGTCTGGGGGAGAAAAATTAAAAAAAAAAAAAAAAAAAAAAAAAAGTAAAAAGAAAAACGAATTTCCTTTTATACAATCTTACTGAAACCGTTCGAATCTGCCACACATTTCTCCGTTTGTAATAATCGTTTACCTCGTTACGCGAACGCGCTTGTCGCACAAATAATAAATAATTCGCGTATAAATTATTAATAGAACGTCTCTATCGGCCGTTTAACGACGAATCGATAAAATGCACTCCGGACGTGTAGAAAATCTAATGGCAAGTTATGGTATGCGAAAGAGAGGTTAAGTTGGTAGTGCAAAACTATCGGCTTGCCGATAACTCGATTAAACGTTAGAGAGAGAGAGAGAGAGGGAGAGAGAGATACGAACGCGAGGAGATATGTTTCGCCGGGAGACCTAACCTAACCTAAAAGAAAGAAAGAATAAGAAAAACATATTGAAAAGTACCGATGCACGTTGCAAAACAAGTCCTTCTTCGACGAGCGATCTTAAGTATTCACGAATACACGAGATATTTATGACTATTTATATATATATATATATATATATTTATATATATATACACGCACACATTGTGACAAAAATGAGGATCGTAAAATATTTAACATCATCGTTAGAGATCACGACTCGACGTTAACGCGACCCACGTTAGATAATTTTTAAAAATCACAAGGTTATACACGTATACGTAAGTAAAAAAAAAAGAAAAAAAAAAGGAAAAAAACTTCAACGTTACGTCCGCGACGATCATTTGGCTTTTTTTCTATTAAGAGACTTTCGATCTTTCGTCGAATTAAACCCGCGTGCCTGAGAGAGAAAAAAAAACGGGAGCGTCGAAGTGGCTGCGCAGCGATTCGACGGGATATGTTCTTTTTTATTTTTATTTTTTTTTTATTTTCTCTCTCTCTCTCTCTCTCTCTCTCTCTCTCTCTCATACCTTCCCGCAAAATTTCGAACAAACCTACCGATTGATCATTCAAACCTTCGCAATTTTCTTCGAGGGCCTCGCGGTTAGATTATATAATATCTCTCATTCCACGATCTTCCCTAATCGAGACACTCGCATAGGGCGACACGACCATTCACCAATCACCCATTTACGATACGGTCGGTTTCTAAATTTTTTTTTCCTTTTTTTTTGTCTTTTTTTTCGTCTTTTTTTGTCGTTTTGCTCCTCCTTTCAATTTAGAAAGACATTTCGGACGAGAGAGTACGTTATTGGGACTCACCTGCTTTAGATGAAATCTCCTATCGAAGAGACAGTCGCCAATGCCGTTCGTATTATGCTCGTCTCAACTGAACGAACTCTTTAATGTTGGATGATAGTGACGAACAGTCTCTTTAAACGCCATCTGTCGACGAGATTTCTTACGAGTTCGCATACGCCCGTACCATCCGTCGATAACAAAAGATTTCTGCATTACCGTCAATTCGAGTTACGAAGATACACGCAAGATGACGCCTAAAGTATTATCTCATTAGTTTGAAGGAAAATTTGTAAATTCGATTCGCGAAATTGTAGAGTTTTCTTTGAAGAACGAAAGAAGGAATAAAAGAAAAAGAAAAGAAAAATATTGCAATAAAACATTTCCTACGAGCAATATTACGTTATATGTATACGTTAGAATGTAAGGGACGAGGGTGGAAATTAGTTTCTCGTCTTTTTTTTTTTTTTTTCTTATTTCCCCACTCACGACGTATTAAAGCGACGAATATGAATTATCATCGATAAAAATTTTTGCGAGCGTCGCAGAAACGACGAACTTTGGAAAGGGGAAAATAATTATATAAATAAATAAATAAATAAAAGAATAAAATGATAAAAAGAACGTTCTCTCGGCTGGCAATTACGAGACTCGCGTGGAATAAAGGCGATTCTGACGTAGGAGTTTATCAATCGACGCGCTTATCGAGGAGTTCAGAATTTTTTAAACGATTAAAGCACTATTTTAAAACGAGAATAATATCTTCTCGGCTGACACGAGTTTGTCCATTACGATTCAGAACTGTCTGTCTCTCTCTCTCTCTCTCTCATTTTTTTTCTCTTTTTCTTTTCCTTTTTTTTTTTTTCTTTTTAAACTCCTTTTCTTAAAAAGCGTTCGCGACCCTCCGGAATTGGCGATTCCGCGTGAAAATGTTGCGGAAGTTGTTGCTATCGTCGGAGATATTTTTACTCGTTCTATACTATTGTTCGGCGCAGGATGATCCATGCACGGCACGCGCGTCAAGGAAATTGTCGAACGCGATAGACGATTGCAGAGGCGACAATGCGACCGCAAAAGTGTGTAACGATCGTGGCCAGTGCATTTGTGGCTTTTGCGAGTGTTTTTATCGGACCGATCCGACGGAAATCGTTTATGGGAAATATTGCGAGTGCGACAATTTCTCGTGCGAGCGCGTTAATTCACGGGTAAGTATATTTCCTTTCCTTCCTTTTATTTTTATATATTTTTTCTTTTCTCTCTTTCTTCAATCGGACAAACAGATATTTTCCTTCAACCCGAACATTTCTTGCTTTCCGATCGTTGATTATTTATTTATTTAATTTTTTTTTTTTAAGATACTGATTTAAACAATTCAACGATTATTATGCGTTTCGTTTTTGTTTCTCTTCTTTTTTTTTTTTTTCGACCTAATATATGAGGAATGCGATAATTTATAGATGATATTTGACCTAAAATCCGAAGATGAAGAGATTTTCATTATCGATCGAAATTAAACGAAATTTTCGTAGGTGTGCAATGGTCGAGGGGTTTGCGCGTGCGGTATCTGTCACTGCGAACCAGGATGGACCGGTACTGGTTGCGATTGCGACGCGTCCACTGATAGTTGCATAGATCCAGAAAATAACGGCGGACTTTGTAATGGACATGGAGATTGCGTTTGCGGGGAATGTAACTGCCGGGAGGATCAAGATGGAAGATATACCGGGAGATATTGTCAAAGATATAAAAAGAAATGAGACTTCTAATTAACGACCGAATCGATTTCGCATTTCATCGGAGAAACTTTTGTATTTGTTTGTTCGTTTGTTTTTTCTTTTTTTTTTTTTTTTTTAATATAAATTATTAGCAATAAATAAGAAGAAGAAGAAGATGATGATTAATAAAATTACGTTCCTTTACAGAGTCTTAATAAATATTTTAATATTAAATTATAATATATATATATATATATATATATATATATATATATAGAGAGAGAGAGAGAGAGAGAGAGAGATAAAATAATGATAATACATAATAATCCGTGCTGACGTACAATCTCAATTTTGATTATCTCGTAAAAAAACGTCGAACGATTGCAAATAGGAAGAAATAAACGATAAGAGTGAAATATTTCATTCTCTTCCTTTTTTTCTTAATTTTTAATTGTTAACCTCTTTTATTTTTTTTCAATCTTTAATTTTTAAATATATATATATATATATATATATATATATATATATATATATATATATACACATACAAACTACGATCGACGAGAGATCCCTTTTGTATTTTATTTCGGAGAATTAAAGACGCGCGAGAGAGAGAGAGAGAGAGAGAGAGAGGGGAAGATAAAAAGAGGGGAAATTAAGAAAGAGACAAATCACACTTGATAATATACTTATTTAGTGACATTAGTTGATCGTATTATCGCGGTATCATTTCCGTGAAATACCGCAATATCCTTCCTCTCTTAGCTCGTTGGTCGTTGGCCGTGCGTGAATGATTTGTATTTTATTTCATTTTTTTTTTTTCTTTTCTTATTTTGCAACGCCCTCGGAATAATAGTTAGCCGATGCGAACGAACGAATAAACGAAAGAACGAACTAAACGACGGTGAGTAGTCGTTTGGACGTTGCAATCCTGCGTTATTTGCTCCTTTCGCATTTTCTTCTTCTTTCTTTCGTCGATATATCAGCGTCAGCCGAACGTGAAAAGGATCCCGATAGTCTCTGTGCCTTGTAGGAAACATGCGGGAAGTGTTTGCAAACGTCAAATGTGTTTGGTGTTCGGCGAATGTAAGGAAAAAAAAAAAAAAGATATGAATAAAACAACTGGACACACATAATCGATATGTATCGCATACTTATCCGATACGAATTAACTGATATGCGATAAAAATACCGCGACTACGGTGGGAGACGGTGGTTGGGGGATGGTAGGGTGCATGGGATTAAAGGAAAAAAAAAAAAGAAACAAAATATATCGTACCTGTAAAATATCAAGTCGTCCAAAAAAAAAAAAAAAATCAAGGATAATATTGTTAAATCTCTTGTAAAACGTTTCAAAACGATTTTGTCTTTTTCCAAAGGGTTTCGATACGAACGGACAAATCGTACGTTGCGTAACTCGGAATAAATTTCAAAGGGATGGTAATTTATGGTGCGAAAGGTCCGACGTCGTTGACATCGATAGTACGATGACGATTTTGGAGAATCGTTTCCCTTCAATCGCCCGATTGTTTAATCTTTTCTTTTCTTTTTATAAGATTTTTAATCGTGTCCTTTTCTTTTTTTTTTTTTTTTTTTTTCTTTTTCTTCTCGGGGTAGAAATATTTTTGGAGAAAATTTCGTATATACATCGTAATCGCTGACAAACGAACGAGACGACGAATTACAGGATTATCCGATCGATATGTCAAATATTATTCCATCGATTTATATTCGTTCTTTCGTTTTTATCCATTTTATCTCTTTTTCTTTTCGCCTTCTTACACGAATCGATGGTTATATTTATTATTCGATAATAATTGTTTCGAAGATAGGCGTCCGTATTTTCGTAAAACAAAATTTTATTTTCGATCGATCGCGCATAATTCTTTTCTCTCTCTCTCTCTCTCTCTCTCTCTCTCTTCATTTCTTCTTTATCTGAAAGTTCATCGACGAGAGGTTACGATTAATGACTTTATAACTTCGTTTTTAACGAATTACGAGAACAGCGAAAAATAATGTTTAATAATGTCTGTATGATTGTAAGGAAAAAAAAAAAAAATAAGAAATCGAGAGATAATATCGACATTTAAGTGACTTCATCGATTCATTTAGCAATTATCGAGTTCCGTGACGTTGGTGGATAATAAGCCGAGCTTCGTCGACGTTAAATACTATTCGCGATGTTTGAATTCGTCCGAAGTATTAATGGAAGGGAACGAATGCGGAGGATTACGAGCGAGTAACGTAATCGAGTTCGAGATAGTTTTGAAGGTATTATATATAAAGTATATTAATATAAAAGTATAAAGTATATTAATATAAAGTACACAGCACGAAAGATTCGTTCGTTCGTTTTCTATATCTACTTATGGATCTTGAATTTTTGATCGTTCATAGGCGTACAAGTGCCCGACTAATCTCGTCGAACGACCAAAATTATTGCAAATAAAGCCACGAGGAATAAACGAGCGTTTGATTATCTGTGATTGTTTTTGCGAGAGAAAAGAAAATACCGAGATATTTATTTTAATTTATATATATATATATATATATAACATGTAGATTGATTTACGTATACGTAGAGTAAAGAATTTAAGATAAAAAGTAAATGCAGATGGACGCGTACGAGGTTGCTCACACGTCAAATCGATTAACCCGATGAAACAAAAACAAAAAATGCGACGATATAATAATTATAAGTCGCTGTTTCTCATTTATAACATAAATTCAAACGAGAACGTTGTAGAATGTGTGACAGGGCCTTGGCTGTCGCGTGCGTTTGATTTGCATCGTTGCAACGATCGTTTAACGTCGGATTACGCGGGGTCGATCGCGGTTGCCTTTTACGAAAGGAATTATTTTCCTTCTATTCGACGGCCAAAAACATTTTGTTGATCGACGTTATCGAACCAACCGAGATCGGGGTGATTTATCGTAAATAGAAAAAGTTAGTGACTTCGTCGGGTCCCTTTGACATTTGATGTCGTGCATTTCGACAGATAACAAACAAAATTTCATTACCATTGAAAATAGATTTTCATTTTATTTATTTATTTATTTATTTATTTTTCTTAATTTCTTTCCTTTCGTTCGACGTAACGCATCGTCCCGATACCTAGCAATTTTTATTATTTTCTTTTTTAATTCATTTTTTCCACTTGGACGCTTTTAAAGGTCTGCGGCAAAAACGGTGAGTGCAATTGCCGGTCAGGTTTTAGCGGCGAGACCTGTGATTGCAAAGAGACCAACAGCACGTGTATCCCGCCCCTCGACGCATAATGTCGAGGAAAGCTCGATGATTTGCAGCGGCCGCGGCGACTGCATTTGCGGAAAATGCCATTGTCACGAGAGGGATAACATTCGATATTCCGGGAATTTTTGCGAGGAGTGTCCGGTGAGAAAAACGAAGAGAGAGAGAGAGAGAAAGAGAGAGATTGATTGATTGATTTTC
Source organism: Dolichovespula sylvestris (assembly GCA_918808275.2). Classification (NCBI taxonomy): domain Eukaryota; kingdom Metazoa; phylum Arthropoda; class Insecta; order Hymenoptera; family Vespidae; genus Dolichovespula; species Dolichovespula sylvestris. Next base: position 8,476,009 of record OU964968.1, read on the forward strand.
TCTCTCCTTTCCACACTTATCAGGCGTGTCAATGCGATTTATATTTCGTCAAATTTCTCGTTAAATTAAAAAACGACGCGAAGCCACGCGTTCCGACGAACTATTTGAAATTTCACAAGGCATCCGTTAGAGCCGACTATTCAATTTGGAACATTTAAAATGTTTTCTAAAACGTTATTACGAAAAGCAAGAAAGAAAGAAAGAAAGAAAGGAATAGAATGAAGAAAAAAGAGAAAAAAAAAAAAAAAAGGAAGATAAATGTTCGCATTGCTAATTACACACAGTTCTCATATTAGTTTCATTTTCGTTTAATCGACACGCCTGTTCAACATCTTCTTCTTCTTCTTCTTCTTCTTCTTTTTTTTTTTTTTCTTATCGCAGAGCTTCCACCTCGCCGAGATAATTCGCATCTGTAATTTTTTTTTTCCTTCCTCTTCTTTTTTCTTTTTTTTTCTTTTTTCCTTCCTTCCTTCCTTCTTTCTTTCGTTTTTTTTCCCTCCCCTGGCCCTCCCCCTCCGAAGACACCAACGTGCCTCCGCTCACAACCTTCGACGATCGTAAAGTCGGCGAATTAATCGTCTCACTTTTTTACGGCTAATTACGTCGGTAGGTAAGGCGAACGTTGTCGGTTATTCGATAATTATCCGCCTCTCGAATTCCAAGCTAACCCTACCACGCTCACGCGCGCGCTCACGCGCGCGCGCGCGCTATCCGTGTAGGATTTTCTCTTGGAATTTTTAACAAGTTAATAATCGAAACGATTTTATACAGAATTGTCCCGGCCAGAGATGCGAGGAACTGAAAGATTGCGTCGAGCGCATTGCTTATGGACTTGGTCCATTGGCAAAAAACGGAACGTGCGATTGCTTATATCGAATCGACATTGTAAGCAGTTTTATTTCATTACAAATTGTTATTACTCCAACTTTCATTTTTTATATATATATATGTATATATATTCGTACATATATTTATATATATTTATATATATTATGTAGGTTTATAATTATAAGATATAAATAAATAAATAAATAAATATATATATATATATATATATATATATATATATATGTATATATTTCGTAGATCATAGAGTTGAAATGTGTTACACAGTAAGTTGTTCCTTCTTCTTTTGCTCTTCTCTTTTTTTTTTCTTTTTCATTTTACGTATTAAACGATCGCTCGATCAATCGATCAATCGGACAAACGAAAAGGCAAAGCAAAAAAAAAAGAAGGAAAAGAAAAAAAAAAAAAAACAAAAAAGGAGGACTGTATTATCCGTTTCGAAAATTTTCAAGTCGACTAATTTTTTATTTTTTTTTTTTTATTTTTCGTCATTCTTCCTTTTCCAGGTAGACGCCGTAAAGGAAGATGAACCCGTGAACGATTTAAAATCGGACGAACACTTTCGTCGTACCGACGGCGAGCAAGGTTGTTTCATCGTCTTCAAATACGAGTACGTAGGTATGGATATCATCGTAAAGATTACGGCGCAAAGGGAGAGGGATTGTCCTGTACCTATCAACGTTTTAGGTGATTTAAAGATTTTACAATCGTATTATCGGTTGTTGTAAATGATGAAGTAACGGAGTGCAATCGTTTTCAATCGTTCTCTTAGGCGTTGCATTGGGCATCGTAATAAGTACCAATGTTTCTGGGATTATTGATCGTTTCAATATGGAAGGTATACACGTACGTTTACGATAAGAGGAAATACGAAAAATTTCAAAGAGAGTGTTTAGCAGCCAAATGGGCTCGAGTAAGCAATTTTATAGGACTATTATTATTATTATTATTACTATGATTTTTTTATTCCAACGAATTAAACTTTACGTCAAAGAATTTTATCCCAAGTTGGCTGAAAGCTGTTTCATATGACACTAAATTATTATTATTATTATTATTATTATTATTATTTGCTTATTTATTTATTTATTTATTTATATATTTCTTCTTTTTTTGTCGCATACACAAACAAAACGAACTTATGTCAATAAAATTCATTTCAGGGTAACAATCCTCTCTACAAGCAACCAATGTCAACATTTATAAAGATACTAATCGATGTCGTTTAATAACAGAACGCTAGTCTTAAAGAACGAGGAAAAAAAAAGAAAAAGAAAAAGGAATTTATGTAACTGTTTGAAATTGTTGCATACGTGTGCTCTCACTTGCCCACACACACACACACACACACACACACACACATACACACACAGAACACGTATATGTACGTGTATATATACACGTATATATACACGTATATATATATCGCGTTCACTCGCCATGCATATACATATATATGCATGCGAGAGTTCGGTGCATTCCGACAACTAGCGCCATCGTGTTGGAAGGAGAACTGCAAGGAGAACTGCAGGCGCCATGTTGATTTAATTGACGACTAATGAGCGAGCCAATCAGACGACGACTCTGGACGTCCTCGGCTTCGTCTCTCGCGTTAAACGAGCGAGACTTTCCTCTTCCATTTTTTCCATTTTGTCTCCATTCATTTTTTCGTTATCCTTCTTTCTCTCTCTCTCTCTCTCTCTCTCTCTCTCTCTCTCTCTCTCTCTCTTTATCGCTCTATATCTCTTTCGTTTATCATATTACTTTACTGATACCACCAAATACTATACTACGTTTTCGTGGTTCGTTACATTACGGGATACATTTCGAAAAGAAAAAAAAAATATAAATAAAAAAAAGATGTGTAAACGAAGGAGAGGGAGGGAGGGAGGATGGTTTGGTTCTTCACATCGGGAGGAAACGTGAAACGAAGGCGATCGCTCGTAAATCAGTTTTAAATTTGATCGAGCCTTCCTTTCGAAGGAAGATAAAGAAAGAAACGGAGAGAGAGAGAGAGAGAGAGAGATCCTGACTCCTCCTGAGAGAGAGTTCGATTGTTTCGAATATCCTCTGGCCTCGTACTTTATTGCCATGCCTGACTCGAGGAGGGCAAACCACGTAAGGAGCTCGTAAATTCGTCACCAGACTTGGCTCCCGCTGCAAAAGCCCCGAAGGGACTCTCGAACCACCCTCATAAGATAGTACTTATTTCTTCTTGAGTAGTAAGAAAGAGCTGAAGCTCTCGGGCCACATTGAGATACCTACTACGACTTGATTAGCCATCCAAACTCGAAGGATTACAGTCGAGCCATTTTTCTACATTTTTTTCTTCCTCCTCCTCCTCCTCCTCCTCCTCCTCTCCTCCTCCTCCTCCTTCCTTCTTCCTTCTTCTCTTCTCTTTCCCTTCGTTCTTTTTCTTTCTTCTCGTGTTTTTTTTTTTTTTTCTTTTTTTTTAATCGAGCTCTCACCCTAGCCCCGAATCCCACACCCTCGCCGAGACTCGATAATAAAAATTTCCAATGCATTTCAGAAAATCGTACGCTCCTTTATTTTCTATCTATCTATCTATCTATCTATCTATCTATTTATCCATCCATCTATCCATCTATCATCTATCCATCCAGTTCTTTCTCATCTCATTGGCATAACTTTATTTGTTGCTTACCTGGCCATCAATCACCGCGCCTTTAACGCCTCGTAAAGAGTAGAAAACGTGCCGTTTGAAATGGCCAAGTGCCACGCCTTTTAGCTATGTTCCGTGTGCCACGGAGAGCCATGGCTAAACGTCATTTCGTTGACTTACGTTCGCAAATGGAGATCGGGTTGATGAGTCCCGGCGAGTAATTAAACCGGCCTTCGCTTCCATCTTGAAACATTTTAAAAACCCTTTCTTCTTTTTTTTTTCCTCTCCTCTCTCTCTCTCTCTCTCTCTCTCTCTCTCTCTCTCTCTAGATATATATTAGGTTGGCAATTAAATGATTGCGGATTTTAAATAAGAATCTATCGACAAAATTCCCCGCAATCGCTTACTTTCCAACCCAATATATATGTACGTTATTATTTTCTTTCTTTTTTTTTTTTTTATTTCCTACTTTTCTGTTTTACGAAAACGTCAAAAAGTCAAAAGGGAAGAAGAATAAGAAGAAAAACGAACGATCTCTCAAAGGAATCCTTTCTTTCCTGGACGATATTATCCGCGCGAAAGGTTAAAACAAAAAAAAATACAATGGTAGAAAGCGCAATGTCAATGAACGTCGACGAATTTTCGACGTTAGATAAAAAGAAAGAGAAAAGGAAAAAAAAGAAGAAGAAGAAGAAAACCAAACGTAGTCGCGAAGACAAGTTTCGGCAACGACGAAACAAAATCAAACAAAACCAAACGAAACGAAACGAAACGAAAAAAAAAAAAGAAAAGAAAGAAAGAAATGTTAGAAGCCAACTGGGGTTTGGCCCGTGGAATACGAGGAAAGAGATAGAGAAGAGCTGAGAAAGCTGCGGGGAGGGGCGGCGGGGAGAGGGGAAGATAACCGGCGTACACTAAATCACCGCCGCACGTCCGTTTCTTTACATTGTAGAGATTTTATTGATTATTTTACGGCCGGGAACATTGTAAATCTCTTCATCCAGTCCGTCGGTTGCCCTAACGGACGGTGTGCTAGCCACGCTAAGCTGGCCCGATCGAGCGGGCGCCCATAGCGCCAATTATGCGAGTCCGTATGAGCATTGCTCGCTCTCTTCCTCCTCCCACCCCCCCTCTCTCTTCCTTCCTTCTTTCTTTCTTTCTATCGATCTATCTTCTACTTATTTTTCTTCTTCCTCTTCTTCTTCTTCTTTTTCTTATTCCTATTCTTATTCTTATTCCTATTCTTATTCTTATTTTCATTCTTATTCTTATTCTTATTCTTATTCTTATTCCAATTCCTATTCCTATTCTTCTTCTTATTCTTATTCCTATTCTTATTCTTATTTTCATTCTTATTCTTATTCTTATTCTTATTCCAATTCCTATTCCTATTCTTCTTCTTATTCTTATTCCTATTCTTATTCTTATTTTCATTCTTATTCTTATTCTTATACTTATTCTTATTTCAATTCCTATTCCTATTCTTCTTCTTATTCTTCTTCTTATAATTATTCCTATTCCTATTCCTATTCCTATTCCTATTCTTATTCTTATTCCAATTCCTATTCCTATTCCTATTCCTATTCTTCTTCTTCTTCTTCTTATTCCTATTCTTATTCTTATTTTTATTCCTATTCCAATTCCTATTCCTATTCCTATTCTTCTTCTTCTTCTTCTTATTGCTATTCTTATTCTTATTCCAATTCCTATTCCTATTCCTATTCCTATTCCTATTCTTCTTCTTCTTCTTCTTATTCCTATTCTTATTCTTATTCCTATTCCAATTCCTATTCCTATTCCTATTCCTATTCTTATTCTTTTTTTTATTCTTATTCTTATTCTTATTCTTCGGTATCACGAAATACCTTAGATCGCATACCATCAACTCAAATATTTTTTCTCGATCCATAAAAAAAAAAGATCTATATATTCTCAATGGGTTTATGATAGACATTAAGATATTCCCAAAAAGGAATGATAGAATTTGAGGGGATATGAAAGGGAAAGGAAAAAGAATAAAGGGAGAAAGAAAGAAGAGAAAGAAAAACGCGTTCGCGTTCGATGTCAGATAAATAAATAGATAGACAGATAGAGGGATAGATTATCATTGAAAATAATTATTTGGAATAATCTATGTCTATTCTTTCTTTTTTTCTTTCTTTTCTCCCGTGTCAATAGAACTTGCACTCGAGACAGAGAGAGAGAGAAAGAGAGAGAGAGAGAGAGAAGGTGAAAAAAGGGAAAGATGTTCGTTCATTCTTGAAAGCGCAGTTACGCGAGGATGCTCGTGAGAAAGGAAGTACGAGGAGAGAGTACGAAGTAAAAGAAGAAGAAGAAAAAAGAACGAAACAAAAAGAAAACAAGAAAGAGAAGAAAGAACAAATAAGAAAGGAAAAAGAGAAATCGTCTCGTTACGGTGATAAAACGCGTACGTACATGGACCCGGGTAGGTAGGGAAGGGGGTTGGCGGTGAAGAGAGGGGAATAACCGTGGTAGTTTACACGGTCGTGAAACGAGCGAAGGCGACAGGTATCTTTGAAAGTTGATTTATGCCGCGTGCGCCTTCGGTCGGTACGTTTTACCTACCTCGTCTCGTTCGCAAAACAATGTTGTTCGTTTTCGCGTTCGCTAATGACCGACGCCGGTGCCTTAATTAGAACCAAATAAGGTCCAATCAGCCCTCCGGGCCCTTGACGTGGTAGTAGCCGGGGGCCTTGTATTCGTCGCCTTCGTTTCGAGCTTTCCGAGTCGAAACCAAGTTTTATATGCGCGCGTTCGTTCGAACTCGGCCCTTCCTTCGAATCCTACCTACGTGCAAACTTCCTACGTATTAACTATGTATATTTTTACGATCGACGAGACAAAAAAGGAGAAAGAGAGAGAGAGGAGAGAGAGAGAGAGAGAGAGGACGTCTTTCGAAACGATTCCATTTTTTTTCGTATTTTTAATTCGATCACAAATCTATGTTTTCGTTTGATTGCGAAGTTATATACGATCGATATAAATTAGATATAAGTTAGATCAGTGGAACTGTAACGGGATTGAATCTATCAACGTTTTTACGTCGATGTTAAATTTAACAAAAATATGTATATGAATATGTATATATATGTATATATATTTGTGTGAGTGTGTATATGCATTAAATTACGTGGAACGATAACGGTACTGACTCGGTTAACATTTTAATGTCAATATTAAATTTGACAAAAGGAAAGAATGAAACACAATATATATATATATATATATATATATATATATATATATATATCGATAATCAAAGTATTGACTCGGTATTAACATTTATAAAAGGCCAATAAAAAGCTTAACGAACGAAACATACCCTATGCACCCCTAATCGCGTTAATCCTAAACGTCAATTCTAAAGAAACGATCGAATTAAGTGCGATAAATATCATTAACGAAACGTCGGAAACGATCGTCTTTATGAATTAATTACGAATTAACACGTGGCACAAACGCATACAATTAATAAAAAACAAAGAAACAACAAATATAATACGAACGAGATCGAGTAAACGTAAGCAGCGGCGGTATCGTTTAAGAGTCACTGAAGGAACGAGGATGCGAAATCAGAGAGAGAGAGAGAGAGTGAGAGTGAGAGAGTTATAAAGGTTTAGGGTGTCTCGATAATCGGCGGATCACCCTTCCAATCTCTCATCCCACTCCCATTTTTTTTGTCCACATTCGCATCGAATTCAACGGGTCGAGCAAGGAATAGGTTGATGGTATGCATATATATATATGTGTGTGTGTGTGTGTGTGTGTGTGTGTGTGTGTGCGTTTTTAAGGCTCGTTCGCGAAGTAGCTGCCGCCGTCCGTGGTCGTGCTTGTTCCACGGATCTTGGTGGCGGTTACGTACCAACTTGGAGATGATTCTCTCGTTGGAGCACTCTCGCTCGTATACGGGCTCCGAGGCTCGTTAGTTGGAGCCCGTAAATCAAGCCGCAGGGGTGCCAACTCGCTAATACGCCCGGGGTTCTCCGAGGATAGAGGTTGAGTGTACGAGGACGACTCCGGAGTTCGCGCCGTTATAGGCAGAGTTGCGCGCCGCACGGTAAACGTTCGGCGTATCTCTCACCGATGATAATGAGTTTGTTAAATGGATTAATATTCCTTTTAAATGTGCCCGTATGTTTTTGCGCGTATCCTTTGTGTGCGTGCGCGTGCGCGTGCGTGTGCGCGTATGTATGTACTATCTACCAACACGTAAGTTAAGTAAGTATAGAGATAGATAAGCGCACGTAACACCGAGCTCGCGCAGGGCTACAAATCCCTTACGATCGAATATCTTTTCTTTCGATATGATGACGTATCTATATGTTGTTTTATATACGTCTAGCCGTGGGCAACGGTAGTCACGATTCGTTAACAAAATTTCTATATTGGCGGTACTCCTTTGAACTCTCTCTCTCTCTCTCTCTCTCTCTCTCTCTATCTATCTATCTATTTTTCTCTTTCTTAGATACGTGAAGATTCAACGTGCTCAAATATGATCATCTAGCGTACCGTTCCGTGTAGTTAAGAAAAAAAAAAAAAAAAAAAAAAGGAAGAAAGAACAAAATTATTCGCATTCCCGAGATAATTATCTCGATCGAATAGTTATTTCTCGATAGAAAGAATAAAAAAAAAAAAAATAAATAAATAAATAAAAATAATAACAATATTTCATTAACGAACTCAAGTGCAACGACGAAAGGGAAAAACGAAAGGAAGAAAAATATGTAGAAAAATGGCCGTTCGAACACACACACACACACACACATATATATATATATACGCACATTCCTTGAATGGGATAGGTAAGTACTTGCAAAAGTACTTAGAGAAATAATTTTAAGGAACATATCGTATAGATGAGAATATGTTTGTGGTGGTGAATGATCTACGGAACAACACCGGGTACGGTTAATATCGTTCTCGTTCTCGTTCTCGTTCTCGTTCGCCATTCGCCGTTCGAGAAAAGGAGAATCGAATTTAGTGCGCTCCTGGAGGCAGATATCGGGTATATGCAGTCGCGCATGCAGCCAAGGATAATTAATGGAGCCGGTAATGAGCTGATTATTATTAATAATATTTAGCCGAGGTTAAGCCGGCGCGACCCCGCGCGGTACGGTGGAGCTCGGGCTCCTCGTTAATTGAATCTGCCAATCATCGTAATGAGCGTCAGCGCCGGATCCGCTGTCCGCTCCTTTCGTTTCTCCTTGTGTTGTTCGTGCCCTGAGAAACCGAGAGAGAAAGGTAGATAAATAGAATGAGAGAGAAAGAGAGAGATGAAGAACTTGATGCTCGTCAGTCCCGAAAAAGAATATATACGCATCTCGTCTTCTCTTACCGACCACCCTTGTTCCTCTACCATCCCTCTCCACCACCATCCTCCTCCTCCTCCTCCTCCTCCTCCTCCTCCTCCTCTTCTCTTTCTTTCGTCTTTGAGAAATGCGAACAATTTTGCTCGCGAGCGTTAATGCCCCGGTCAAATTTCGCAAGGATTTTTATTTTCTCTCCCTTCATTGAAATTTCATCGGTATAATAAAAGTTTTTCATAGTTTTTGTTTTATATATATGTATATATATATATATTTTTTTTTTATTCCAGCCAACCTTTCTTTCTTTTTTGTTTTTTTTTTTTTTTGTTTTTTATGCGTCGTTCTCTTTTATTTATTTTTTTTTATTTTTCTTTCCTTTTAATCCTCCTTAACGTCGGACGAAAAAACAAAGCGGACGATAAAGCGAAGAAAAACATTACGAATTTGTTTCGTTCCCGTGATATCACATCGAAACGTTTCAACACTTTCGCGTGGCTATTACTGTTGAAATTTTCTAATTATAATAGATATTATACGTACGTATAAAGTGCGAACGCGTAAGGTAAACGATTTTACCCTTCCTTCGGGTATGAAAAATTCGTATTTCGTCGACGTTGTCTCAATCGTGTCTTGTAAATTTTTGCTTTTCTTTTCTTTTTTTATTACCGACATCAGGAAAATTTGGATACTAAGAGATAAAACGAAAAGTTGAAGGGGAAGAAGAAGTACGAACGAACTAACTGACGGTATTCTCTACCTGGATAGTAGAAATGGTAACAGAGAAGACGGATGAGTTCGTTGATTATAACTCGGAGACCCTAATGTCGTATAAGTAGCGACGATAAGCTGACGCCGGACGAATATACGTTTCGTCCCTTCACTCTGCGTTCGATAAGACCAAGAGGGAATGACTTTTGTGAGTCTAGCGACGTTCTGTCCGTCTGGCCTCTTATAAAATCCTTTGGCATATTTTTTCGATGACTCACGGTGGAAAGGTACAAAAAAAAAAAAAAGAAGTAAAACAGAACAGAACAGAACAGAAGAGAACGCAGATGGAAAAGAAGAAGGAAACGAAGGAACAAAAAAAAAAAAAAGAAACAAAAAAAAAAAGAAAGGGAAGACCATTTTCATCATTTCCTATGATAACTTTCTAACGTGCTTCGTTTTTTGTAAATGTCCTCAACCTCTTGTATTTGCTGCGAAATACTTTTCGCTATGATTTACGGTGGAAATAGAGACAAAGCGAGCGAGCGAGAGAGAGAGAGAGAGAACAAAAAAAAAAGGGAAACAAAAAAACGGAAGGACAGAAAAGGAGAAAAAATAGAAAGAAGGAGACTAATACGAAGCTTAAGTAGAACGAGGTAACACCACAAACCTATCTTCCTAATTCGTTCGTACAAACAATCGATATCTCGCTATAATCTACAATTGACGTATGGCTATTACGAAATATCGTAACCGAGTGTACCTCGTCGTATCTATATCCTTTTTTTATTCCTGATTTATTCATGTCCCTTATTTTACATTACAAGATGGAAGCGCAAATAAGTGAGAACTCATTTAACGGGAGGGTAGTATAGGTAGATGAAAAAAAAAAAAATAATAAAAAAATAAAAAAATAAAAAAGAGAGAGAGAGAGAGAGAGAGCGAGAGAGAGAGAGAGAGAGAGAAAAGAAAAACAAAAAGAGAACAAAATAACTCGAGCGTGTTAATAAAACGACGTGTTGTTGTTCACGTATACATGTAAGTACGTATACGTAATATATGGTACGTAAGTACTTACTTATATACTTACTTACTTACGTACGTACATAAGTTAGTATATAGGTATTGTAGATAAATACTTACATGGTAGTTCGACCAAAAACTCGTTTCGTTCGACGCCCGGACCACGGCCGCTCTCTCTCTCTCTCTCTCTCTCTCTCTCTTCGCGTGTAGGAATTAATAGATTAGCGAAGGGCACGTCTCCTCTTAATTCCATCCCATTACGTTCCCGGTTGCTTTCGGTTTTCTTGGCGCGAGGCGGGGCACCCGCCGATTATGGTAGATAGCCGAAATCACTGCCGTACCTGCCGGAATTAGACCGAATTACCAAGCGCGGAGTTAGGGGCCCCTATGGACGATCCATCGGACGTTCTCGCAATTTTCTTGCGGAATGATGAAAATGGCTGCCGTACGTTATGCCAGCTCTCTCTCTCTCTCTCTCTCTCTCTTTCTCTTTCTATCTCTATATCTCTTTCTATCTCGAAAGAAATATATATATATATATATATATATATATATATATATATATATATCGAATCATTACCTATACTTACAAAACAGATAGGTATATCTCCGGACCGAAGAGGGGAACGATAATCGAATTAAATCGATTTACTCCTTTTTTATTATCCCCTTCGATCGAACAAAAAAAAAAAAAAGAAAAAGAATACAAAAAGAAAGAGATAAGAAACTCCTCTCCCTTCGTAACTCTCTTCTTCTTCCTCTTCTTCTTATTCTTATTCTTTTTCTTATTCTTCCCCCTATTTTTTTTTTCTTTTACTCATTTCTTTTTGTTTCCTCCTTCTTTTTCGCTATTGTTGCTATTATTATTATTATTATTATTATTATTATTATTATTATTATTATTATTTTTGTTTTCTTTTCTATAAATATATAAACGAACGGGACGCTTTTCGCGAATTTCGTTGTTATTTCTTCAACCGTACGAATAATCCTAGCGGCGTCGAGCTACCGAATGACGGGAGAAATTAATCAAAATAATCATGGCCGGTATCCTGGGGCGGTAGACGAAGCCTGTCATTTACTCTCTCTCTCTCTCTCTCTCTCTCTTTGCCTCTTTCATTTTTTTTTCCATTCTCATCCTCTTCCTCGCTCCCTTCCTCCCGTTTTATACCTTTCCCCACCGTACGGTAGCCGACCGAAAATCTACTTCGGGGCTATTCGCGATAGTCCTCCTCCTCCTCCTCCTCCTCCTCCTCCTCCTCCTCCTCCTCCTCTTCCTCTTCCAGCAAAGGATGAATTTCAAATGAAAGGAGGTTAGCCCGAGTTTAAGCCCAGGGCATCGAAAAATAAAAGGGGTGCGGGGAGGTGGCGGCCACGGAAGGAATTTTTTAAGGTCGTTTCGAACGAGGAGAACTTCAAATTTTCTGTCTTTTCGTAGCTCGAATTAAGTCTCTCCACTCTCTCTCTCTCTTTTTATCTATCCATCCGTCTATCTTCGTCTGTCCGCCAGGAGAGAGAAAAACAGAGAAATTTTAATAGAGGGATGAGATGTTAAGAAGTGGTAGGAGGACGAGAACGTGGACGAGGAGGAGGAGGAGGAGGAGGTGGAGAAGGTGGAGAAGGTAAAGGAGGAAGAGGAGGTGGTAGAGGTTCCACAACGCAAAGTAACGCCGTCGGACACGTGAATGAGAAACGGGCCGGTGCCTGCGCGAAGGCAGGAGGTCCGAATGGGCCAATAACTTTGTGAGCTTATGTTCCTGGATATAAAGGGGACAGTGGTACTTCGTGTTACGATGCCACTCTCTCAGCCATCCAAGTTATTCCTCTTTCTCTCTTTCTTTCTCTCTTTCCATTTACCTAAACTCCTCTCTCGCACTTCAAAAGTCGTCTCACTGATGCACGACTGTCGTTCCTATTCAAATGCACGCCCCTGCAAACCAAGGATGATGCCTCGAACAAATCCAACGAAATGATTCACGGCCGCCGACGCTTGTTTCCACGAGATATACCCTCACGGTCCCGTCATCTTTCTCACAAAGAGAGACAGAGAGACAGAGAGAGAGAGAGAGAGAGAGAGAGAGAGAGAGATTTTTCCTGTATATCGTGGACAGGTGATCGAGGCGATTTCGAAAATTTTACTCGTTTAATCGTTCTTTCTTCTTTTTCTTCTTCTTCTTCTTCTTCTTCTTCTTCTTCTTCATCTTCTTTATTTATTTTCTTTTTCTTATTTCTCTCTCCCGTCCCGAAAAACGTTTCACGATGATTAAAGAAAAATGAGACGTACCGGGGCCTTTCGTTTAAAATACTGCGAAATCCTTTTCGATAAGTTTGAAAAAACGGGACTGACGTTCAAGTAAATTATTTTTTTTTATCTCTCTCTCTCGCTCTCTCTCTCTCTCTCTCTCTCTCTCACACACACGCACGCACGCACACGCACACACAGAGAGAAAGAGAAAGACATTTAGCGAACGCGTGATCGAGAAATGATTACGAGAATCGTTTTCGTTCGATCGATTTTTTTCTTCTCCCTCCCCCACACCCTTCTCTCATTACGATTCTCAATACGATCGAGAGAGAAAAATGGGAAAAACGACGGGTCCGTTGAGTTTCTTTGAAAAAGAAAAAAACCCGTTTATGAGATCTTTCGTTTATAAAAGTACAAAAAAAAAATAAATAAATAAAAATAGATGAAAGAACACACACAAAAAAAAGAAAAAAAGAAAAACAGAATAAAAAGAGATACGAAAGTTCCTGCGAACTCTTTCGTCCTCTCTCATTCTCTCTCTCTCTCTCTCTCTCTCCGTGACTGTCGTGTCTTTTTCTTGATAAAAAGCTCTTTTTTCGGCGAACAATAATACGAACGAACCGGCACGGCGGCCCAATATTATTTATGTGTTTGGTGAGGCGACACGGCGTGTGGGTGTCGAAGCCCGGTGAGCGCCACAGGAGCTCCTTGGGTAGCGTGCCATGCCGCGTGCCTCAAGAAAGAGAAAGAAAGAGTGAGACAGACAGACAAACAGACAGAGAGAGAAAGAGAGAGAGACTCTCACTAGACTCTGAGACACCTTTCTACAACATAGATCGACCTATCTATTCTATTTCCTATCCTTTTTATAATGTAAAACATTACGGATATTACGAATAAAGATCACTCGAGTGTCAAAACGAATGCGTATATAAAATTCGAATCTATACAATGTGTGTAATTTTTTATCTTTTTATCTTGACGTATATTTGACGCCGATAAAGTCTAATAGAATCTTACGAATGTATTCCTCGTTTTTGCGGTGCTTGAAATGTTTATATTCGTCGAGTTATAATTGAAACGAATGAACGTAAATAATAGAAGAGAATGATTGTATTATCATAAAGTTTGAAAATATCACGAAGAACTTTTATGATAGATTTCTATCGTTAATATCAATTGATCGAATGTTTAACGGGAGAATGAATGAGTTTTGTTTTGTTATCTATACGATCGATCGATCGATCATTCTTTATGAATCGTTCGTTGAATTTTTTTTCTTTTTTTTTTTCTTTTTTTTTTTTTTCATTATTTTTTTATCTCTTACTTTCCTATTATTCACGTTTCAAATGATATCTATTCGTTTCGAAACTTCACGTGCCGCTTAACGAGGACTTCATCGAGAAGTAGAGAAAGAAGAGGAGAAAGAAAGGAAAGATAAAATGAAAAAAAAAAAAAAACAAAAAAAAAAAAAAAAAAAAAAACCAAATAACGAATGCTATCGTAATAGTCTGCAATCGAGCAGGATAATAGTTTCTATCTGTTGGAATGAATTGTCGAAGATGTTAGAAGCAAGTATATATATACATATACAATATATATATATATATATAAGAGAGAAAATATATAAGAGAGAAAAATAAACTAGGATTAGCATAAAGGCGGGATGGTAATTTCACGCTCGACTCGCGACCGTCTAGTCTGGTGATGATGGTGGTTGATGGTGGTGGTGATGGTGGTGGTGTCATTTCGTTCGACGTAATTATAATCGTTGGTAATTGTTCCAAGACTTTCCGGTCCTCGGTATAACGACTTCGACGACAATATCCCAGGCTCGTGATTGTTATCGAATTAGGTTCGTGAGTAGGGCTCGTAAGAATACCAAATTGTTTCCGAGGGTTGCTCTTTCCTGTTTCTCTTTTTCTTTTTCTTTTTCTTTTTTTTTTTTTTTTTTAAGTGATCATTAAAAGTTCGAAAGGAACTGTACATTTCTAACTTGTCCGTTCGTTTCTTTCTTCTTTCCTTTCTTTTTCTTTTTCATTTTTATTCTATTTTTTTTTCCACTTTTCGTATCGTTCGTTATTATCCACTTTTTTATTATCCTAATCTTTTTATTATCCTTACCGTGCGCGTATACACCGAGCATACTTGCAATCGAATTTTTCTTTTCTTTTTTTTCTCGTCTATTTTTTGTTTTGTTCTGTTTCGTCAACTGACAATAAAAATTAAGTGGGGAGAGGGTGGGGGTAGAATTTTTAGTGATCATTAAAACGAACCGCATTTCTAACTTTTTCGTTCGTTCTCTCTTCCTTTTTTCCCCCCTCTTCTTCGTTAGTCTCTTTTTCAGTGATCATTAAAAGTTTGATTAAAAAAAAAAAAAAAGAAAAAGAAAGAGAGAGAGAGAGAGAGAGAGAGAGAGAGAGAGAGAGAACTGCGTTCTCTAACTCTCTCGTTATTATCTTTCCTCGTATCGCTTGCTCCGTTCTAATTTTCTTTTTTTTTTTTTTCTTCTAATCCTCGTCTCGCGCGTGCAAATAATTGCGATTAAACTTTACATTTCTCTTTTCCTTTCCACATGATGATGATAATAATAATAATAATAATAATAATAAAAATAATAATAATAATAATAATAATAATAATAATAATAATAATAATAATAGCACTAATACTAATAGAATGCTAATAAAACGTCATCGTCGCAAGATGTTTAACGGGTGATTATAAAATTCGATTAAAATTATTCCGAAGGTAAGGGTAAAGGAAATAAAATTGTTACGAATAAATAAATATATATCCGCTTAGCAAGCGATATGATTGTACCGAAATAATAATTTATCGCATTGATTAATCGTGACAGATCGGCGTCAAGGTATGTATATCCACGGAACGAATTAGCATTTATTTTACCTCGTGCTATTCCAACGTCGCTAGAATTTACATGCTGCTAGCCTACCGTTTGACGAGTTCATTAAAACACGCCTTCCTTAGTCGCATCCAGAGATAATATCGCGGACGGATATCAAGGCTTGATCACGATCGAAACTTGAAATATACGACGGATGGATAATATACAAACGCCCACGCTAATTTACCATCGCTTATGGGTACATGAACGGAACGGAACGGAACGGAACGGAACGGAACGGAATAGAATGGAACGGAACGGAACGGAACGGAATAGAATTGAACGGAACGGAACGGAACGGAATAGAATTGAATGGAACGGAACGGAACGGAATAGAATGGAACGGAACGGAACGGAACGGAACGGATTTTGATAATTTCACGTATTACTTTACTATTCGCAAAACCACCACTCCTTTCGCGAACGACTTTCCTCTTAAATATCGTACAAAATTCGAATCGAGAGGGTGGGGTGAGGTGGGGTGGAATGGGAGAAAAGAAATTGTCTTTTTTTTTTTTCTTCGCCCGACGTACAAAAACAATTTGTGATAATCGAGGATAGTATTTCGAACGGGGAGGTGAGGACCGTGCACGGGAGAACATCGAAATTTTATGATAACTATAAATAACGAGGGGAATCAAAAAATAAAAGAAATAAAAATCTAGAGAGAGAGAGAGAGAGAGAGAGAGAGAGGGAGAGAGGGCCACGCGATATTTATAATTTCTTTCCCGTAAATTATATTCCTTCGGGGTTGCGAAAAGAGTGAGAGAGAGAGAGAGAGAGAGGGAGAGAGAGAGGAAAAAAAAATATCCCCTCTCCTCCCAAATGAAAAAAAATGAATGAAAGAAAGAAAGAAAGCAGTAGGAGTGGTAGAGGAAGAAGAGGAAGAAGAGGGGAAGGGGTTGGATGGAAAGAAAGGAAAGAGAGCAAACGAAGGGAGAGAAAAAAGATGAAAAATAAAGGAGAGAAGTTAAATAGTAATAATAATAATAATAATAATAATAATAATAATAACAATAATAATAATAATAATAATAATAATAATAAAAGAAATAAAAAAAGAAAAGAAACAAAAACGAAAAGAATGGAGGAAGAAACAAGGCGCGAGGTAGATGGAAGTCGGGCCTTCGCATTCTCGGGAGAAAGAACATAACATAATCCAAATGAAATTTATTATACAACGATGCAAAGGTCAATTTCGAATTCCGTCCAGCTGTCTGTTCTCAATCTGTGCTATGACTTACGATCCCGTGCCCCATAGGCCTTATGGGTAGGGAAGAATTCTAATCACCGTTTCGGGACGTGGCTCTTAATAATGGGTTCGTCTTAATTAAATTAAGATTCCCATCGTGAGGACTATGGGACTCGAATTTTTCCCCCACTCTCTCTCTCTCCCTCTCTCTCTCTCTCTCTCTCTCTGTCTTTCTCTTTCTCTTATTTGGATTTTTTTTCCCTTTTTTATTATTTTCTGATTCTTTTTCTTCTCTTCTCGGAGAATGAGGGTTGAGGGAGGGGCGGGGGGAAGGGAGGGTAGTAGGGGGCGTAACCGTACGAGAATATCTCCCAACTCGATTACCGATCGTTTAGAGAGAACAACGTACGAATTCCAAAAGATATCCACAGAGATATCCACGTTCTTTCGTTTGTTCAAAAAAATGATTAGAGATCCTAATTGCAGACGGACGGACGCATCGTATTTATATCGTTGCGCGAGTATGAGAGGAAAAAAAAAGAAAGAGGGGAAGATAAAAATTTTTTAAATCAAAAAAAAAAAAAGGGGAAAACAAACAAACAAACAAACAAACAAACAAACAAACAAAAAAAGAAAGAAAGAAAAAGAGAAGGAAACATTATGATTGTCGATCAATCTTCACCTTCCTTTTGTTTTTTTTTTCTTTTTTTTTCTTCTTCTTCTTCTTCTTCTTCTTCTTAACTTTCTCGCCGATTTATAAAACGTCGACGAAAT
>OU964968.1:8503651-8516151 GCA_918808275.2 Dolichovespula sylvestris
ACGTGGCGGTGGCCACTTCTTCTTCTTCTTCTTCTTCTTCTTCTTCTTCTTCTTCTTCTTCTTCCTCCTCCTCCTCCTCCTCCTCCTCTTCTTCTATTTCTACTTCTTTCTTTCTTCCTTCCTTCATTTCTTTCTTTCTTTCTTTCTTTCTTTCTTCCTTCCTTCCCCTTCCTCCACTCATTTGGGTGTCTGACTTCTGGATGACCGCGATCCAACTATCCGACTTATGTTAGCTGCCGTTGGACATTAGTCATCGACAATCAAGATGAATTCACTCATAAACAATGACGCTTAATTTCGTTGAACCGTACCGAACGAACGGAATAAAGAGCGATACACGAAATGCCCCTTAATTCTTTTTCTTATTTTCTATTTTTTCTTTTTTTCTTTTTTTTTTTTATGTTTTTTTTTTTCATTCTTGCTTTTTCTATATACTACATACAATATCGTTCTAAAGGGGAACACGTTCAAATATCGCCGAGGTGAAAGTTCTAATAGATCGGACGTTATAACTATATAACGTTAGAGAAAATATATCTATCCTAAGTAATCTACATACACGTACATATATATATATACATATGTATATGTATGTATGTATATACATATATATCGCATTTATGATTATGAGAAAGATATCACGCGGGAGATCTTAGACGTATGTAAGTACGCGGATGAGAGTTATAAGCGTAGAAAACGTTGATAATGTTTTCTACGTCTTTGAAAATGCGACACCGCAATATTATTCAACTTGAGGATTCAACAACGGCAAACTGCAACTGCAACGGGTGGATCCGCGCGGCTCTGGCGAAAATTACCGGGGCGATTGCGGCCGGTGCATCGAGTTCGCGAGCTAATAATCCGCAACGTGCAGTAAACGTGCTACGCGAATTGAAAACGAGGACGATGAGGAGCCTCGGACGTGCCAAGATTCGCCAGCCATTCCCACAGAGGGCGTAAACCGCAAAAAGAAAGAAAAAGAGACAGAGACAGAGAGAGAGAGAGAGAGAGAGAGAGAGAGAGAGAGAATGAAAGAGAAAAGGATGTTTGCATATAAAATTATCAACCACTCTCAGACTCGAGTAATCTTCCAAGGTGCGAAGCGCCTACGTTCACTGCCCTGCAATTAATGTGCCGTTTAATCCTCGCATACTCAAAGTGCAACGCGCATCCTTACGCTAGAAATTTCTCGAGCAGCGTCATTACAATATAATATTCTACCCGGTTTAATTAAAAACGAAAAAGGAGAGATAGAGAAATATAAAGATATATATATATATATATATATATATATATATATATATAGAGAGAGAGAGAGAGAGAGAGAGAGAAAACTTCGAGATAATATATCTATATCGTTTCATCGCCAAACGATTTTCCGTCGAGTAAGCGAATGGTAAGATTAAACGCAAATATACGATTATACCTTTTTATATGTAATCACCCAAGTGGTTACAAATTTTCTCCCACCATTTTGGTCCAACTCGGAACTACGGACCTTTGCGCGTACGCCTCCCTTGAAAATATTTTATTTCACGTCTCATATATGTTACTTTATTTTTTCGACTTTTAACTATTACCCATGCAACGTAATAACGTTGTTCTATTGATAGAAAAATATTTTCTTTTATTTTTTATTATTATTTTTCTCTTTTTTTTTTTACGACGAACGACGTCGATAAAAAGTATAGTCGCGATAAATGCTAACGGCAATTCGTAAAAAAATCATCCCTTCTGTCTTATATCTCAACGTTGTCTATACACACATATCGGATTATAATAATATTCATTGACATATAATTTGTTGCGACGAGGTACGCTTTCATTCGATTAATTATTTTCTAATTTAATCGAATCAATCGTTTCCATATCTTTCAAATGTATATTGTTATAATATCTCATTGAAATGTATTCTCTTTCTGTTGATCGATCGATCGATCAACAATCGAAATATTATTGTTTATATATATACATATATATACGTATAAGATGGCGCTGTGCGCATGCGCGGTGGGAATTGTTGTTAAACCGACGCCATGTTTGTTCGATGGATGATCAGTCCCGATCAGTCGTAGTTGATCGTCGTTGTCGCTTTGATTAAAAGTAATCGCTATACGTTTTATTAATTATTGCACGCCTTTTATATATAAATATATATACGTATGTATCCGTGTCCGCGCGCGCGTGTGTGTGTGTGTGTATAAATATATCAATCGTTTGCCGAAAAAACGACTTCCACGAAGAAATATTCAGTTCGATTTTGAGGACACCGTTTTCGAGAGGTTATGTACAGGTAATAAAGTGTGTCGCATTTTCCAAACTTTATTTTCACGATGTCGATGAATATCTTTTTACGTTTAAATCGCACTCAGTTTAGTAATATATTAGAATCAATCGTGTACGTGTATATATTTATGTGTATATATATATATATACATATGTGTATCGTATCTCCCGCATGCGTGTATGTATATATATATATATATATATTTGTGTGTGTTGGGTATATATTATCGTATATACACCACGTATCACATTATCACGTATCAATAAAGACTCTTCAATTATATTTTGTCAACGTTTACAAAGTATACGCATTTTATAAAGTTAATACTTTTGTTTTAAACGATATAAGATCGTAGTTACGTAACGCCAAAGTAATAGGATCGCCAAACAAATTCGGTGTTCGTTGAAGAAGGAAAGAAAGAAAGAAAGAAGAAAGAAAGAAAGAAAAAGAAAATAAGTAGAACCATTAGCCGAAAGAATCTAAATGATAAGTCATACATTTTAGTGACAAGTTATTGTTTCTTGTTTGGTTATCTATCGGCGATATATTTTAAACGATAAAAGAGAGAGAGAGAGAGAGAGAGAGAGACCCTCGCGCGATTATATTATCCCAGGTAATCAAATTTCGCATTTTAACGAACGATCAAAATTGGCAAATCCAGAAACGAGTCTTCCTTCCGCGAATCAAAGAGAGAGAGAGAGAGAGAGAGAGAGAGAGGGAGAGAAAGAGAGGTCAGCCGAGGTGATCGTAGGCGTTCATTATTTTTCCCACACGTTCGCGTGCGAACTTTTTATTGGTTATAAAGAGGTACGAAAAGTTAGGACCGCGAGTAGGGAAGGAGAAGTAACGAAAATGCAAATGGTGCCTCGTCGAGACGCCTCACCGGAATTATATCATTACTTCTCTAACGTCGTACCCCGTCCACCGTTCAAACCGTTCAAACCGTGTTTCGTTTCGTGGCCAGGGAGAGGGGTGAAGGGGGGGGGGGAGCGTAGAGGAGGTTCAGCATACGGTTTTATTTTTCTTTCCTCCTTTACTCTTTCCTCTCTTTCCTTTTCCTTTCTTTCTTTCTTTCTTTTTTTTGTCGTTTCTCTTCGTAGATCTTTTCCCTCTTTCTTTTCTTTTCTTTTCTTTTATTCGTCCTTTTGTTCTTTTTTTTTTTTTTTCTTCTTTTTGTTCCTCTAAAATAAGGAAATAAATTAAGACGTAATGGGCTTAATAAGACTTCGAGAAGAGATAGCATTCCCTCGCCCTTTCCTCTCTCCTCCCTGCTCCCCACTCCCCTCCTCCCATGCGTCGTCCTTAGGTACCACGTAACTAATGACGGCGTTTGCACATTTTATGCCATGTGTCTCTGGCGAGAGAGAGAGAGGGGGGGAGAGAGAGAAAGAGAGAGAGAGAGAGAGAATAGCCTAGGGTGACGGTGTGGCGTAGTGGTGTACGTAGCGCGATGGTGATATGGTGGGTTGGTTGGTTAGTTGGTTGGTTGGTTGGTTGGTTGGTTGTTTGTGATGGCGGTGTCGGTGACGGCGCGGGGAAGAGAGGGGCGGGGGAGCGTTCTTACACCACCTCACTCCGCTCTAACCTGGGCCACCATCCCAATCCCAATCCCCATTCCCATCCCCATTTTTTCCTCGTCCGAAGAGAACCAAGAGAAAGAGAGATAGATAGATTGAAAGAGAGAGAGAGAGAGAGAGAGAGAGAGAGGGAGAGAGAGGGAGAGAGAGATCGAAAAGACCCCAAATGGTGGACCCTCTCCTCTCCTCACCTCTTCTCACCTTTCCTCTCCTCTCCTCTCCTCTCCTCTCCTCTCCTCTTTTCGACCATAAACGCATCGTTTTCTTCTTTCGTTTTCATAACTCCGTCTTATTGCTCGTTCGTTACGCCTTTCTTCCTTCCTACGGATCCAAAAACGCGTTAAACTTTTTATACGTCGCTTTAATGCAATCAACCCCAACAATCGGAAACGTTTCTATCGCAACGACGCGACATACGATCTTTGTCGTACGAGAGATTGAATTTTCATTTTTTTTTTTCGTTCTTTTTATTTTCAATTGAATTCATTATGCGGCGTTCGATCGATTTATTGGGAATGGTACATATATAGCGAGGATTTAGACGTATTAATTAGTTTTATATATATATATATATATATATATATATATATATATATATATTATACACACACACACACACACACACATACTATGTATACATATATATATATATTTATATTTATAAATATGTGTGTACGTATGCGTGTGTATACGCATATTAGTTATTTTTTTTTTTTATATAATCTTCGAATAGAGAGTGCGAAAGATTTTGGAAAGGAAAAAGAATAAAAAGATTAAAAAAGGAAAAGAAAAAAAAGAAAAATGAAAGATTCAAAATCTTTAAGGAAAGGTAAAAAAACAGAGAGAGCGAGAGAGAGAGAGAGAGAGAGAGAGAGAGAGAGAGAGAGAGAGAGAGAGAATGTGTGGAGTTTACGAGCACGGAAGGATGAAGTGAGATAAAGTGTAGATAAGAAGCGTGCGCGCGAGAGAGAGAGAGAAAGAGAGAGAGAGAGATTTACTTTGAGAAGGACGTCGTAATGAGAAGTCGTAGAGGAAGAAGAAGAAGAAGAAGAAGAAGAAGAAGAAGGAAAGAAAGAACGAGATAGTAGAAGAAAGAGAAAGAGAGTCGAAGTGGCGGCAGCCTTCGCCAGATACGACGTGGATCCATTGCAGAAGGTGGATGCTGGGATACACCACTGGGTATACGGGAGGCCGTGCAGCGGTGTAAATGCAATCAAGAAGGCCTCAATTAGACCGTCACGCCGTACATCCTTCATCTCTGGAGTCTCGGCACTGCCATCCACTCCCTCCCCCCCCCTCTCTCTTTCTCGGACTCTCCCTTTTTTTTTGCTGTATCTTCTTTTATTCTTTTACTTTCTTTCCTGTAGTTAATACTACCACTACCATTTACATTTTTCTACTTTCCGCCTCATATTTTTTCCTTCCCCTCCCCCCCCCTCTCTCTCTCGTCGAGTTAATTTTTCTTTTTTTTTTTCTCTTCTTTTTTCTTCTTTATATTAAAATAGAATCATCCAAGATATATATATATATATATATATATATATATATATATATATATGTATGTATGTATGTATATATAGATGAAACACTCAACTAATATATTTAATATATTTAATAATAATGTTTTCCATAATATCCTTAATTATTCGAAATCGACGTACTATAATATTGTTTCGATTATAATATATATGTGTGTGTGCGTGTGTGTACGTATATATATATATGCATATTGTCGGTTTTTATTTACGAATCACGCCAAATATTAATACGTGTGTGTACCTATGCGTATACGTCATTTTCTCAATCGTTCGATTAAATTCACCTCGAGAGAACCAGTTCGATAGCAGCAGATTTATCACGATCCATTTGCTAAATTCATTCGACCGATACGTTTCTCCTTCTCGATACGTTGAATTGCCAAAGAAATGCCAACTCTTTTGACACTGGAGCGAAATTTTTCTTCCCCTTTCCCGTTTTCTTTTCCTTTTTTTTTTTTTTCTTTTTTTCCATCTGCATTTCTCTCTTTCCCAACACGATTCGTAAGAAAAATTCTTGATAAGAATTATATCGCATTGTATATCTCCACGATCGCGTTAAAGTAACATCGTATTAAATAAAACCACCAGCATAAAATATGTTATGCATTTGCATTACGCGTTACGAGACATCCGACGATATTACATCTTCGTAAACGACTTTACAACGTCCTTTAATACTGTAGTCATTGTAATTTTCTCGCTGCGTTATTACGTTAATCGGTAAATATTTTTTTACTTTTTTTTTTTTCTTCTTTTTCCCTTTTACAACGCCTCCTTCGTACCATAGTTATCATTATTATCATTATTATTACTATTATTATTGTTATTATTATTATTATTATCATTATTATTATTATTATTATTATTATTATTATTATTATTATTATTATTATTATAATTATTATTATTATTATTATTATTATTATTTGCTCGCAAAATTACGTCGATCGATTTCGATTCGTTTCGATTGGATACCCCCTTTAGACGTGTACGCTGAAACATAATACCTACGTCCACGTTTTATCTATGAATTTATTTATACGTGTATATATAAACATTATACGATATGTACGTAGATATTTATGTGACTGATATATGTATACACACACACACACATATATATATATATATAGGACTCTGGTAAAGACGTTAGCCATTAGATAGACACGCATTTCATTAGAAACTAACGTCACCTTTTCCTTCTACTAATATTATTTAACGTTTGGGCTTGTCGTGACCGGTAATCCGATACATTGCAATTTTATCCAACGACAACGTAATGCACTTAACTCGTATGTCACTTTTGATCGGACAACCGATTTGTCGAGTTTTAGAGTCGTTTTAATCGATTTATCCAATAGTCGATCACGTACCGTTACGAAAGGTAAAACCCAAATTACAACTTAGCTCTCTCTCTCTCTCTCACTTCCTTTTTCTCTCTCTTTTTCTCTACTATTTCGATGTTGCTAATTAACTGACACACACACACACACACATACAGAGAGAGAGAGAGAGAGGACAAACGAAATGACCATAACAATGAGCGACCTGTACAAGGTTACTAAACATCGACGACAAGGGCATCAATTCCTGCGTAAAAGATTAAATTATAATTCAAGCCAAAGCTATTTTTATTAATTTTTATATTTCTTTGAAACCGACGTATTTATATTATTTATAAACATTGTGGGGTCACCATTAGAGTCGGTTCTATCCATTGTCGGGTGCGAACGGGAGAAGTCTTTTCTTTTTTTTAATTTTATTTAAACGTCTCTTTCGAGAAACCGAGATACGTTTTCTTCTTCTCTTTATCTCCCTTTTTTTTATGCTAAGTATCATCCGAATAAAAATTAATTCTATAGGGTGTTATATAAATTTGTCCATGAAGGTAATCGTAACGTAGTACCGACGTTAGATGCATCATTAACGATTCGAGATTTCGTCGAATATTTCTTTTTTTTTTTTTTTTTAATTTTCTTTCGAGAAACAAATCGTTCGGTACTGTCCTTGAGCTTAAAAAGAGAATTTTTTTTTTTCTTTCGTATCAAATTTTTTGTTGAGAAACCGAGATATATATTTCTTTTTTTTTTTTTTTTTGTTTCTTTTACGTTGAACGTTCCCGCGAATAAAAATATTTCCACAAGGTGCTATAGTAATTATTTTTGATACAAAGATGCGTCGAACAGATTGCATCGGCAATGGCTCGAACGATGCAACGACTCGAAAATTTTTATTAGATCGCGAAGGTTTAGAGGTATTGAGTAAATCGTAAGTCGAACGCATTGGTTTTTAATATTTCCAAATTAATCATCTTCCTTAAGTTGACATTTCGAACATCTTGAAAAGAAAAAAGGGGAAAGAAAAGTAAAAAAAAAAATTATTCCCCTTGCATATCGAAAATATTTTATATCGATTGTAAATTGGAAAGGTTAAATGAAATGATTATTTCAACCATTTATAGTGTGATTCGTTGTCATTTTATTCACTGCAATGAAAGGATAGACGGGGTTAATATAGGTATTAGTACAATGTACACACATGTCGACGTAATGTTTTCGATGAAAAATATGATTGGGAAATTATATGAGAGAAAAATACAAAAAGAAAAAAAAAAATAGAATAGAACAAAATAAAATAAGGTAAAATAAAAAGGATAAAAAAGAAACAAGGGAGAAAAATATTTCTCAATGACAACAAACAAATGTTTCTTGCACAATCTTTGAACAGTAGTGATACACCAATAGGAGGACGTCACCTTTTTTTTTTTTTTTTTTTTTTTTTCTTTTTATATATATATATATATAATTACGTGTGAATGCTCTTTCGCTCGTAATATTACGCAATCGCAATTTGCTTCGATAAAAATTGATACATACATTAATTATGTTAACTATTTACAAGGTAGTTTATGTCGAACTAAGGGATGATAGGAAAAAAATAAAAATAATAATAAAAAAAAAAAAAAAAACAGAAAAGAATAAAGAAACGATTGGATCAATCGTAAAAATCTATCGTGTCTTACGATAATTCGTAAAGAGAAGAGAGTACTACTTAAATTAGTATGTACTATATATATATATATATATATATATATATATATATATATATATATATAAACAACGTGTGTGGTATATAAATATTATTATTGATTTCTTTTGCGTTTTTTTTTCTTTCATTTTTTTTTGTGCATTTTTCTTTTATTTTTCCACTTAAAAACGTCTCCTAAATCTAGCGTGTCGTTAAAATGTCATAATGGATATTTCAAAACTGCGCGCGTTTACAACGTTCGTGCTACGTTTGATCGAGCTAACGAGAGAAAAATAAGGAAGATACAAAAAAAAAAGAGAGATGCGTAAAGAAAAATTATAAAAGAAGAAAAGGAAAAAAAGAAAAATAAGAAAAAAAAAAGAAAGAAGAAGCGAAGCAAAATTTATCGATGACGATGACCGACGAAGATCTGCTGGCGTTTTCGTTTTTATTTTTTTTTTCGGTTTTTATTTGTACGGGAGCAAGAAAAACAAAAAAAGAAAAGAAAATAATTAATAAAGATGGAAGCGCGTTTAGATCGTAGGAATCATCGTATCGAGAATTTTTGCGGACGGATGATACTTCGACGATCTTTTTTTTTTTTTCCTTTTCTAATGATCGAAAAAATATTATATCTATATATATATATATATATATATATATATATATATATATATATATAAATATACATATATATATATATAATATTTATTTCTTCATTTCTTTCGGGTTAATCGTTTTCCTTTTTTTTATTCGTTGTTCTCTTTTCTTTTTCTTTCTTTCTTTTTTCTTATTTAATTTTATCATTATGTCCTTTTTCTTTTATTATTTTTCCTTTTCTTATCGTCATCTCTCTCTTTATCGTTTTCCTAGAGTTATTACGAGACATCGACGAAGATTCCACCTCTCATCATGTATTATCGTTCCTATGAAGGCTCGCGTTTGAGAATCGCTTTGGGGAGAAGCACATAGTGGTTCGTCAAGATTTTCCAAAATTTTATCGACAATAATATCACATTTTTATTTTGCTTTTCTTTTTTTTTTTCTTTTTTTCTTTTTTTTTTGACGAAGAATGTCGTGATCCTTCGATTGTAATCGAGACGACGATTCATTTAAGTTCGGATTAGTATCTCGTGAACCGCGCGAGAAGAGCAAGCGAAAGCTCGCGGGATCAATAAAAAAAATTCGTTTCGTTCTCGAATCTAAGGATAATATTATTCGGGCTTATGCGAACGAATAATTTTTTCTTGATCCCACGAGTTTTCAACGCGCAACACGATGGACTAAAACGAACGACGGGGACGAGAATTTCGTTTTCGAAAAAAAAAAAAAAAAAAGAGATATTCGAAAGTAAGTCCCACGATTCGTTGGAGTTTTCCCGATGAATTTTCAATATCTCCGATGAGAAAAAAAAAAAAAAAGTAAAACGAAAGGAACGTACATTGGAAAGATAATATATAAGATCGCAAATATCTCGTATATTTTTCTAATCGACGATTAGGTACGAGATTAGAAATCTTTCGTTGAATTGATCCGAGTCATTTAAACGTCGTTATCTCGGCTTTCGTTTAATTTCTTTAAGAAATCCGAAAGGTTACGTTGAACTTTTTTTTTTCCCTTTCCAATTAATTTCTCATCTTCCTTTTAAACATTTCTCTTTCATCTTCGATAAAAATTCTTCGATTCTCTTCGAACGACACCCTACGTATATAATACTCGCGCGAAGTTATAAAGTTACGCTTAAGTTAAGCGTAGAACTAACGCGACGATTCTCGTCACGAGATTCGAGATGATGAATCAATTTTTGTTACATCCAACAACGAGTTTTGGGAAATCTAATATGCTAAAGCAACAACGATTAATCGATTGAAAATATCGTGATTTAATTTGAACGACGCTTTTAAATAGAAGCGATGTTAAATTTTTGGGAACATCGAAAACCATAGGAAAAAATCGTTCGATGAAATACATCATCGTACGTTGTCGAGCGGATTAAATGTTGTAGAACCGATCGATAAATTCGTTCGAAAGAAAACTCCACGTTGTTGTATCGCGTCGTCGTTACGACATTGACATCTTCGATTTTATATTTATTTATTTATTTCATTTTTCTCTCTACCAGCTACGTTAGACACTCTCGACGTTTCTCATCGTTCCTACCTTCGCGTCGTCACTGTTACTAGATTATCATTATTATAACTCGTGAATACAATCGTCGTCGGTTAACCATTGATAAATAATAATAATAATAACAATAATAATAATAATTATTATTATTATCGAGGCACAAGTCGATCGCGCGCGCGCGCGCGCGCGTTTTTTTTTTTTCCCACGTACGATCTACCTCGTCGTAGGTCCTCGTCGTCGTAGTCGAACGATCGAGTAAACCCGTCGTTGTAAGTTTAAACGAACGTCTTCAGCTAATGAGATCTCCATTCTTCCTGAGCATTTCAAGATGGAGCTCGTATTCTCGTGCTTTCAATCTTAGGGATGCGATGCTGTTGGTTCTCCTGTCGATGTCCGGTAAACCGACGCTACCGGTCGGCGAACTTTGCGGGGAGGCTGCCGTAGGCGGTGCCTGAGGGACCGCGGGATGTGACAAAGTTATCGGGGGTGCTGCTTGTTGAGGTTGGGGTGGAGGTGCCACGGGGGGAGGGGGAGGGGGCGGTGGTGTAGAGCCCCGAACGAGTTTTGGCCTTTGCGCGGCCGATATATTAGCCAATAAACTTTGAAAGGATGCCGCGGACGTGTACGGCAACGGCATGCCAGGTGGTAACAAAGGGGGTGGCGCACGATGATAGGGGTGAGTGGTGTAAGCTCCTGGAATTACGGCAGGCCCGTGGCCCAAAGGTGGATAACGGAATGCGTCGAAAGGTTTCCTTAGGGCGGCGAAGCTACCCAAATGGGCGAACGGATTCGGCAAGGTCGGCGCTACGACGGCGGATGGTGGGGGTGCTCCCGAGCCTAGATATGGATTGTACGGGTGGGCCTGTGGACCGACCTTTTCCTGCTTTCGCCACTTTGCTCGACGATTTTGAAACCAAACCTGTAAAACAAACAGAGATCGTCAAAAGGTTATCGACGTTGACACGGTGTTGTGCCAACTGGTCGTCCTCGATAATGCTAACGGATAAAAACAAATTGGGACGAGGAAAAGGAAAGAAATAAAACAATGATTTATTCGTAAGTCTCGCGCGCGTCAATGGATATAATTATACGTCGTGATCATATGTATATACATACATACATATATATATATATATATATTTTTATATACATATATGTATATATATATTTTTTTTCTTCTTCTTCGTCTTCTTTCGTATACGATAGAAAGAATATAGGAGCGATCGGTGATGGCGATGGTGGTGATGGTGGCGATGGTGGTAATACAGCGAATCTTTCAACGAACTCGTCGTAGACTTCGATTCCGGGTCAGAATGGAGGATTGATACCTTTCCTTGGAAGTCGTTGACGACCCCCGAGAGATCGAATTCCGGTTAGAGTGACGCATCTCAACCTTTTTCAGGAAGGCGGCAGCGTATCATTATCCGGCGGTCTTCCGACCGAACGGAAGGCTGCTTCGAGGCAAAGAGAGAAGATCCTTGCTATCTCTCTTTCTCTCTCTTACTCGCATCCTCTTTCTATCCTTCTTACTCCTATTCCAACCATCATCTTACCATCATCCCATCCTTTTCTCCTATATAAATTTGTACCTTTCTCTTTGAAATATCCAAACCAGATCCAGGATTCGTTGTTCAACGAATCGATCGAAAAAATAAAAAAGAAAAACATTTCGTTTTCTAACGATCATCTCTCCTTCTTATTTTTACCGATAGAAGAGAGAGAGAGAGAGAGGGGGAGAGAGAGAGAGAGAGAGAACACTTGCCTTCAAAGTATCGTATCGGTATCGAATTATTCAATTAATGTCGTACTGAACGGATCGAAATTAATAATAGAATTCAAGAATATTTCGTAACAAAGATTAAACCCTTTCCACTATCTCAGAGCCGATATATCGGCTTCGAAGGTTTTATCGAAAAAATATCTTATAACGATATCATCGACGTC
>OU964968.1:8518651-8523651 GCA_918808275.2 Dolichovespula sylvestris
GTACCGCATTAATTACACGGACAGAAAGAGAGAGAGAGAGAGAGAGAGAGAGAGTCTCAGGAATATTTACCCCTCCCATTTCCCCTTCTCCTTCCCCTATGTTCCCCTCTTCGTAACAACTCCGAGAATACGTTCGGTAACTTCTTATCGCGACGCTCATATATATATATATATATATATTTTTTTTTTCCATTTATATATACCCCATTCTCATCTTTCGGGACTCGAAAATAATAATATTCTACGATATATATGGGGAAAAAAAAAAGAAAGAAAAATTAAATAGACTGAAACATCGACTGTCGAAATTATCGAAATTTATCGAAATATATCCCGTCGTCCCCCTTTACAACACTCCCTACGCCCTTCGGTCGCCGCCTGGCCACCCGCCGCCCTTACCCCTTACCCCTTACCCCGTTAACCTCGCTACGCCGAGGATACAAACTCGTAAACTTTGATAGTTATATGAACGACTCCGAAAGGAGTTGAACTTTCATCCTGGACGGAGGGATTTTTTGATTTTTTCTTTTTGTATTATTCAATTATATCGTTCCACGATCGATATCGATGGAATTTGTGTTGTTAAAGGAATATATAAAATAATTATACGATTAATACAATTACGTTATCAATGTAATTATATAATATTGATATCGGTACATATCAATTGTGTAACGATCAATTAATTATATTTATAATTATATATATATGTATATTTATGTCACGTGACAAAAAATTGTCTCTCTCTCGAAAATCGCAAATTTCGAAAGGATTATTTTCGCAATATCGCGAATTGAATTCAAGCGCGAATGAAAAAAAAAAAAAAAAAAGGGAGAACGAGCAAGGTGCCGGTTTACGTAAGTACTTATTTGCGTGCGCGTGCAATTAAATACGTAAGTGCGTAAAACGCGCGAGACAATAGGGAAGAGATGAGGTGCAGAGAAGGAGAGAGAGAGAGAGAGAGAGAGAGAGAGAGAGAGAGAGAGAGAGAGAGAGAGAGAGAGAGAGAGAGGCAAAGAAAAGAAGAAGAAAGAAAAACGAAATAACACCGTACACCCTCGTCGTTTCTAATCGTTTACGCACGGTGCAACTAATTATTGCGCTCGGTGTTATTTGTTCCTTTTCTTTCTATCTATCTATCTATCTATCTTTCTTTCTTTCTTTCTTTCTTCCTATCTTTTTCCTCTTGAACAAAAAGAGTGACGTAATCCCCTTCCTAGTGGAAACCGCACGTGCCGAGACCGACGGCTACGGTTATCCGCAAGCATCCGCTTGGGCCAGATTCGTAATTCGATTTGCACTTTTACGTAACTCAGAAGTAACCGAGTTAATAAGATAGATAGAGACAGAGAGACAGAGAGAGAGAGAGGGAGGGATCGGGAGAGGGGCGGAGGTGAAGCAAGGATATACTATTATCGCTACGGATAAGAAATGAAGGGAAAAATTTCATTTTCGAATTTGATCCCCGTTTTATTTTTTTCCTCTTTCTGTTTCTATTCGATTCGCTCGCATCCAACTTATTTTTATTTCGAGTCGAATGGAAAAGAAAAAAAAAAAGAGAGAAAAAGAAAAGAAAATTGAACGAGAAAGAGAGATAGATAGATGAGAGAGAGAGAGAGAGAAAAGGTTAAATGTTAATTTCACTCTCGACGAAACGTTTCGAAAGATAAAAGACAAGTAGTAACGTAAACGAAGAGATGTAAAGGAATGATGACGGACGAAAGGAGAGAAGAGAAACAAGTAAAAAAAAAAAAAAGAAAAGGATCAGAAAATAAATGAGCATAGAGGAAAAATAAGTTTTATATTTCGCGCGCTAGTAATTCGCGTGGGAGTTACGAAGCGAGAATGCCCACGCGAATAATCATGTAAGAAAGTCATTATACTTCTGCTCGAGGACGAGAAACACCTTTTCCTTGGTTAGTCGAACTTATGTTAGTGCATACGTATGCATGCGTGTGTGTGTGTGTGTGTTTGTGTTTGTGTGTGTGAACGATTTAAACGTGTGTACATTCTATCCATTCAGAGATTCCTGAAAATGATTAACGCAGCTGTGAGCCGTGGTACCGTGTCATTTACGTGAACAGTGGTTCTCATTGCGTTAAATAAATATATATATATATATATATATTATATATAGAAATAGACAGATAGATAGGTAAATAGTTAAATATATTATATTTATTATCAAGCATGGATCATTTGATATAGCCTTCGACTTTTCTATCTTACATATAATACATACGTGAATATGTATATACGTACACGTTCACTTGGGATAAATAATACACGTGTACGATGCGTCAGATGGCACGGTAAAGGGCAAAGAAGAAAGAACAAATATGTATATAATATCTATATGACGAAGAAGGAAAGAAAAAAAACACACACACACACACACACAAACAAACAAAAATAAGACCAACGAAAAGGCGCGAGAGCAGAGACGGACAGGGGGCTGGAGGTGGGTTGTGGGGTAAATCAGGGTGTGTCAAAGAGAGAGAAAGAGAGAGAAGAAAAAGATATACGCGAAGAAACGAAACGGAAAGTCGAAGTGTGGCGTCGAAAGGAGTCGAGAAAAATGGGGGCAAGTAAATACCGGGAATAAATTAAACTAATTGAGCAAATTAGATGGTCGTTCACGCAACGAGCAAACACGTTTTCTCTCTCTCTCTCTCTCTCTCTCTCTCTCTCTCTCTTTCTCACGACGGTCAAAGGGTGTCATTGATGCAAGAAAGGATTCCGTACTTTTTTTTTTTTTCGTACGGTATTCCTATGATCATTTAAACGTTCCCCGACTCTTGAACTCGAATTGCATGGGAAATTTTCGATTATTTGCTCTTTCCCGAGCGTCGTTTAATACGCGTTGTATTCAAAATTGTACGAAAGGTACCGTATCATTCGTTATTAACGTTCCTTAAAGTCGAGTTTTATATACGTTAATTCCATTGAATGGTTTCAACGGAAAACGACGTCATGTAAATCTCGTGGAAATTTATGTAATCTATTTGCCACCTAGGCGAATTAATAGTCCTTCCAGGTAAAATACACGACACAAAAGAAAACTTTTATCATAGTTCGCGATCGCGTGTTCTTAGGTAGGCGCGAGTAAATCTACAAATTAGTTTGCGCGCGTGTGCGTTTATGTAGTCATTTATATATGTATATATATATATATACATGTATATACGTACATACATGCATACATAGGATTTGTATATACGTATTAACACGTACGTATACTACTTAATGGAAGTAGTCGCGCGATGAACTCGCGTCAGTTAAGTTATTTCCTCGCGTAATTTTAACTCTCACGCGGCAAACGCAAACGCAAACGCAAACGCAAACGCAAACGCAATCGCGCGTAGGTACGTATTGATTAGATAGGCGCGATTAGGAACATTAACGAAATGTCGAAAGCTTCGAAAAATGATCGAAATTGAATTCTTTTAAATTCGAATTCCAATTTGTATTCTTTTCTTTTTTATTTATTTCTTTTTTATTTTATTTTATTTTATTTTATTCGAATATTCCACGAACGAGTTCTCTTCGTATTCTTCGTTCGTGAAAAAAATAAAAAATACCGAAGTGTATTTTTTTTTCTTTCTTTCTTTCTTTCTTTCTTTCTTTCTTTCTTTTCCTCTTTTTCGTTGGTATTTTATATCTCACGTTATTGAGAAGATTATAAGCGCGCACACACACACACACATATATATATATATATTGATTCGACTAACCTGTATCCTTGCTTCTGTCAGGCCGATCTTCATAGCTAGCTCCTCTCTGAAAAGCAGAGAAAAAAAGAAAACAAGATAAAAAGGATGTAGATACACGTGATCATTCGAGTAAAACGATTAATTATTGTCAAGGATGAAAAGAGGATCGAATTAAAATCCATTAAGTCGGGTAAGAAATCTTCTATAATAGTCACTCTCAAGATAATCATCGATTCGTCTTAAAACCCTGGACTTATATTAACGATCAATATATTACATATATACATATACATATATATGTATGTCGCATACTTTTACGCGTGTATGTATGTATTTCAAAGTTTCTATAAATATTTGATTACTTTATATTCACTTTATAACGCTGCGACGACGCGTATATGAAAGTCGATTATTTAACGAGATAGGAAGGAAAGAGAAGGAAAGAAAGAAAGGAAGAAAGAAAAAATAATTAAAAGAGAGAGAGAGAGAGAGAGAGAGAGAGAAGGATAGAAAAAGCTAACGAAACATGCGTTAGAAACGAGGGCGAAACGATGAATTGCCGATCTGACCTCATAACACATCCGTGAGAAGATTATGGAAATTGCCGTGACCGGTATAACGAGCTAATCGCTCGTAAAGTGAGACAGAGATACGAAGACGTTAAGAAAGAAAGAAACAAAACAAATAAACAAACAAACGGACGGACAACAACAAAAAAAAAAAAATAGGAAAATAAAGAGAAAAAGATAATGAATAGTGCGGCATTATCGTCATCGGTTATGATCAGGCACTTACGCATTAGATTAATTTACTTTGGAGATCCGTGTGAACGATGAGGACCCACTATCGTATGGTATGCACCTATCGATTAATCGCATTACGGTTTAACATCATTAGACGTTATTTTCAATTTCTGTTTTGCTCCTTCTCGTTTACGCTCCTCTCCTCTACCCCTACCCTTATCCTACCCTATCCTACCCTCTCCTCTCCTCTCCTCTCCTCTCCTCTCCTCTCGACTCGTCAGGAGTGACTATATAAGTAAGTAAAATAAGTACTCGATCTTTCCTTGGCATAGTCGAGCTCAGGCTAAGACTATTAATATCCATTAGTGTACCGAGAGCCAAACAAATCTCCATTCCGATTTTACCTCGTACTATCACGAACGAGATAATATCTTCTAGCAAAGTATTAATCCTTAATTATGCGTAATATGTGTGTCTTGGAATATTTATATATATGTATATGTATATGTATATACGTGTGTATATCATTAACGCGATCGAACGT
>OU964968.1:8528651-8548651 GCA_918808275.2 Dolichovespula sylvestris
ATCCCGGCATAGTTTTGTAGGTTCTCCTCGTCATTGAGAGAGATAGAGTTAGACAGACAGACGGATAGATAGAGACAGAGATAGAGAGAGAGAGAGAGAGAGAGAGAGAGAGAGAGGGAGAGAATCACCGACGTTAATAACAATGTCATCCAAACGAGCTTTCGCACCGTTCCCATTGAAAATAAATCTCACGGAGGCAGTGTGAGACGTCCGTCCGTCCTTCGTTTCGATCTAGGACGTAATTCCACACGACCATTTCTTTAATTGCTTTTTACGAAACATAGGTACTTAAAGTACGTAGGAAATTCTATTTCCGTAATCGGAGCACAGAGTTTACGCCCCCTTCTGCACATTGTTTCTCCTCTCACCTCTCTCCTCTGATCTACTTTACTCTACTCACCTCCGTTTTGCTCTAATCTGCTCTGGTAATTATAATTATCGAAGCGTGATATATGCGTTACTAACAAATTATAAACAATTCTCTCTCTCTCTCTCTCTCTCTCTCTCTCTCTCTCTTTATCTATCTATCTATCTCTCTCGTCGATTCTCCTCGTGCACGCGTACTATCCTCAAATTATTAGTCCGAATAATGTGTGTGTGTGTGTGTGTGAACATTTATCCACCCATAATTATTACATACACGCACAAACGAGCCGGATTAGAGATCGTCATTTGGCGATCTAAGATATTCTCGTAATAGAAATAGTAAAAGAGTAAAAGAAAAAACAAGGAGAAATAGAAAATAAAATCGAAGGTCGTGCAAATTTGCATCGGTTGGACGGACCATTTCGAGATAATTGCATATAAGTACAATACGTAAGTATATACACCTATGTGCGTACGCATGCATGGATGCATGTACGTACGTATATACGGATATCTATACGTATTGTACGTGCATTATGTCGTATAGAATTTAACGAAATAGAGACATATTCATTCATTCGATCGGTTTCCGAACCGATGAAATTAATTCTCGGCCGTTACGATCGGGGAAATTCGTTTCGCTATGACGTCAGAATAATAGAAAACGAAACACGCACACACGCATATATAAAAAAATATTTAGAGGAAGTAGGACGGTCGCGTTTTCCGCAGGGCGCTTTGCCGCTTCGTTCGTAATACAGCGCGAGAGATTGCGATCGCATTTGAATCGGTGCGGTACGGCATGGCATGGCATGGCATGGCATGGCATGGCGTGGCGTGGCGTGGCGTGGCGCGGCACGGTGCTGTGCTGTGCTGTGCTGTGCTGTGCTGTGCGGGGTATGGAACGGAACCGGCGTGGCCGAGGCACTTGCAAAAAGAAGAACGAATCCGAACGAGTTTCGCAACGAGTGGCTGAATAATGGTAAGCGGCGAACCTTTTCGCGGCCTCGCATCAAAGCCGTCCCGCTAACATAAGTGGATTAGAGCCCGAGCTTCCACTTCGTCATCTTTCCGCTTCTACCACGTTGCCTTCTTCTTCTCTCTCTCTCTCTCTCTCTCTCTCTCCTTCTCTTTTTCTCTCTCTCTTTTTCTCTTTCTGTCAGCGAAAAGAACACGAGAGCATCGACACGCCCGAATTTCCGCACGCGGAACGATTTCTTCTCTTCCTTCCTTCCTTTTTTCCTTTCTATCTTTCTTTCTTTCCTCTTGTCTTTTCTTCTTCTTGTCTTTCCATCTTTTTTTTTCCTTTTTTATTACTCTCTCTATTTTTTCTATCCCCCTCCCCTAATTCGTTTTCCTTTCCTCTTACCGTGATCATTTCTTCTCGTTCCATTTCTTTCCTCTTCCTTAGAAAAAAGAAAAAAAAAAGTAGAAAAAAAAAAACTAGAGAGAACGTAGGATTATTTTATTCGATCGTTTTCTAACGGGCCGCCTCTCTCTCTCTCTCTCTCTTTCTCTCTCTCTCTTTTCTCGCATCCTCTCGGTAATGAGATCCGACGTGAAATCGGCACGAACGTTGTGAGAATTATAAAGTTGGACGTAATGCCGGGGCTACTCGGGTGCGTGTTCGGAAATGACGGATCTAACGTTTGCATTAGCTTCTTAAAGAGAAATGTATATATATATATGTGTGTGTGTGTGTGTGTGTGTGTGTGTGTGTCCGTGTTTGTGTGTGTATATGTAAATAACGAAGGAAAATGCAATGCGTGCAAGATAGAGTAAATCGCGCGAGGATGGCGCGAGCTTAGAGAGATAGAGATAGAGAGAGAGAGAGAGAGAGAGAGAGAGAGAGAGATAGAAAGAGAGAGAAAGAGAGAGGCTTGGCACGCTGGTAATTCGTGTAATTACCGGACAATTACATTATCTAATTAACCTCAGGGGTCGGACTAGCCAGTCACCGACGGCTGCCGGAGCTAAGCTGGCCTAAGCCAGCGATGACTGCGACCGTGATTGTCCCTCGTGGCGCAATCCTAATTATTATTGTCTAACGCCTGCCCGACCATCATCATCATCATCATCATCATCATCATCATCATCATCATCATCATATTCCTCTTCGTCTTCGTCTTCGTCTTCGTTGTCATCGTCGTCGTCGTCGTCGTCATCATCATCATCATCGTCGTCGTCGTCGTCGTCGTCATCATCGGTGAGAACTACCATACAAGTTTTCTCTTCTTGCTTACGACCAATTCGTGGAAACTCTATTCTCGAAGAGAATAAATTTGTTTGCTTACGTTCTCTCTCTCTCTCTCTCTCTCTCTTTTTCTCTTTTTCTCTTTTTCTTTCTTTCTATCTTTATTTCTTTTTCTTTGTTTGTTTTACCTTTCCATCTTTCGCAAATTTCTTTTTAGTTTCTTCACGATTCATTTACAGTTCGTTCAGGTGGATATGAATGGATAGACAGATAGACGGACGGACGGACGGATAGATAGATCGATAGATAGATGGATCGATATCCGAATCGAACGATCGAGATGAATACGTATTTAATGTATCCCCAATATCGCGTGTTAATCGAGATGATGAAAATTCTCGTTCGTTGTTGTTAAACTTGAAAAAACTTTGAGCACCTGGGCAAATTGAATATGTGTACATTTTTATCGATAACAATCGACTGCATACACACACACACACACACACACACATATATATATATATATCGTCCGTAGGCGACACGTTAATTTGCGTTTCTTTCTCGAACGATTGAAAATTCGTTTGAATGAGTTTCGAAGTTATTTATACCCTCCCTGCCCGCCCCCGACTAAAGGCAATATAATGTTCTTAGTGTGATAACCGTTAAAATATAAGATTATGAACACGTATTTATGATTCATTACTCATAGACTCGCTATACGTGATCGTTTCGATTTGACACACTTTATTAATCTAACCTACCTACCTACCTACACGCACATGTGCACGCACACACATAAATACACACACACACACACACACACAGAGACATATATATATATATATCCATATCTATATAGCTATTAGAATATCCGATGATTGAAGGAGACTTTAATGCTCGGCATCAACGCGACTTTCAGAGACTTCAATTCCGCAGGTACGTTCGCTATCATCAAACGAAACGGACGGAGAAGAAAAACCTTTAATGTTTCTCAACGGTACGTTTTGATCTCTCTCTCTCTCTCTCTCTCTCTCTCTCGCAGTCGTAAAATAAGATAGCAATGAAAGAAACGAATAGATGGGGAAGGTGAGAAAATACGACGTAGAAGTTTTGGGTCAATCGTCGACATTTCGTGATTCTCTCTTTCGAGCGAGCGAGCGAGTAAGTAAGTAAGTAAGTAAGTAAGTAAGTAAGTAAGTACTTAAGGGGTCTTGAAAGAGACAAGAACCGCGCGCGCGCGTCTTTGGTAAGTTCCTCGAGGAGCGAAACGAAAGGGAAGCCTGGTAGCAACGCGCGCGTAATGCGTGCGTAATGCGCGCTTAATACGCGTACGCCGTGGAGAGCCAATTACTGATTGGCCACACTACCGCCAATCGGATGAGGGATGGACCTCGACAAACCTGTACCACCTGTATTCTCCCTTTTACTTCTTCTTCTTCTTCTTCTTCTTCTTCTTCTTCTTCCTTCCTTCCTTTCCTTTCCTTTCTTTCTTTCTTTCTTTATTTCTTTCTTTATTTCTTTCTTCTTCTTACTAACCTTCGACGGGTATCTTGGCAGTGGGAGAAACGGTACGAGCGAGAAAAAGAAAACAAACAAGAAAGGGAGAGAGAGAGAGAGATGTGTGTGTGTGTGTGTGTGTGTGTGTGTGTGTGTGTGTGTGTGTGTGGAAGGATTTCTTCGTCCGATTAAAAGAGAAAAGAGACACGTGTTTGTACAATTGTAAAATATCCAAGGTATTCGCATATCCTTCCATCGATAATGATATTGCACTTATGAAAATTATTCAAAGTGATTCTAATCAAATAAATACACGAATGAATGAATGAATGAATGAATGAATGAATGAATGAATGAATGAATGAATGAATAAATAAACGCGTGTGAGTACGTGCGTATAATTGATACATATTTATGTCTATTAATTCGAAAACGGAGATACGTTCTATTAAGAGATAATGCAAATATTTGATGCACTATAAATAAATAAAGAAATAAACGAACGAACGAACGAACGAATGAATGGATGAAATGAACGAATAAAAATTTTGTTCACGTATGTGTATACAATTGATACATAGACGTATCTATTAATAATTCAGGATTCTGTCGATGAGGATAAAGGTTCTATCGAAAACATTGAAATCCCACAGGATTACGTGTAATGATTAATGTGATTCAATGATCCACCGCCCCCTCTCTCTTCTCCTCCCTCCCCCCCCCCCTCGAGCCTACCACTCACCTACTCTACTTTTTCCTTCGGCCCGAGTAAATAGATTCCGTATAATCGAAACGTAAGAAAATAAATACGATACCGAGTATTCGATAATCGAATTCATGGTTTTCCTTTTTTTTTTTTTTTTTTTTTTTTTTGACGTAATTCATTCTTCACAAATACATATACATATATTTGTATTTATTATGCTTAGAGACAATTATACAAATACACACACACATATATATATATATATATTATAATTAGAGACGATTATACAAATACATATAAATATATATATATATATATAAATATAATTATAATACTTAGAGATAAAGATGCAAGAACGGAACCCCGATTAATGTTACTTCGGGCGACGAGTTCTAATCTTATTTGTTGATTGCAAACGAATAACGGGCCAGTGCCGGCGGTGTTTTCTAATCGGGAGCATGACTCGTCGTCGGCCGATTAATGACAGGAGAAGTTTGCTTGCTCGGTCGTGACAGTGGATACAAAGAGAATAAGAGAGAGAGAGAGAGAGAGAGGGAGAGAGATAGAGTGAGTAAAAAGATACAAAAACAAAAAAGAGAGAGGGAAGAAGAGAGAGATAGATAGATAGATAGATAGATAGAGAGAGAGAGAGAAAGGGAAGAAGGAGTCTCGTGGAACTGGTTTTGTTCCACGGATCACTGGAAACAATCATCCTTATTAAACTCGCCACCAACCCACCCCACGGATATAGAGGTATACTTTGGAATGATTTACCGAGAAACGCGCTATGCGGCCCTTTGAACAGGTGGAACAACACTCCTCCTCAAGTTCTGAATCTATATTTTCTCATTCCCCTCCCGCCCCCACCCTCCGCCCTATTTCCTGAAGAAAAGTTTTTCCCTCTTTGTGATTCGTCAAGCGATACGTCGATTCTACCCGATATATATATATATATATATATATATATATATATATCCGTCTCTTTCTCTTCTATGTCGCACCGGGAGAAGCATATGAATGTTTTGTTCTTTCAATTATAATAATTATTATTATAATAATAGTAATTATTATTATTAGCGATATACCAATTCTTTTTGATATCTCTTTTTTCTATGTTCGCGCCGGAGGAAGCATATGAATTTTTTTATTATTGCTGTTATTATTATTATTATTATTATTATTATGAATAAATAATAAGTGACAGTAAAAAGATTAATAAATAATAATGATATTTTTGTACGAATTAATTTATGTAGGATAATTAAGAGATAATAATAATGTCGATTTGCAAAGCAATGCGAAGTTATTAACTATTTGTTTTTTCGTTTGTTTTTTCTTCTTCTTCTTTTTTTTCTCTCTCTCTCTCTCCCCCTCCCCCTCATTAGAAGACATTGCATCACAAGGTGATAATAATTATCCGCTCTTTACTATATGGATCAGCGTGCCTTTCAATCATTTTTTTGTCGTTTTCCTTTTTCTATTTTTTCCTCCTTTGTCGATCTTAAGACAACTCAAAACATTTGTGCTCGTAATGGTTATCGCGAGAGTCTCGAATGTCTGTAATAATAAAAAATTTTGTAAGGATAGCTGATAGACTGCAAAGTCACTGAGTAATATGTATGTGTGTATGTATGTATGTATGCACACGCAAGAACACACACACGCACGCATATATATATATATATATATATATATATATATATATATATATATACATTTAGTATTTTTAATGACACGGCTATTGATTCCATGAATGTGTCATTGATGAGAAAAAAAAAACAAAGAAAAAAAAAATAGAGAAAAAAAGAACTTATCTTGATTTGAAAACGTAGTGAATGCGGCATTTCAATTAATAATATGTAATCACTTAATACTTTGTATGATCGTTCAAGGAACATGATCTATTATTATCTGCTGCGTGTATCTAGATACGAAGAGAAAAAGAAGAAGGAAAAGGAAAAAAAAATAAAGAAATTGGAATGTAATTGTGTTACGTTCATGTATATGCACCTACCGATATATATATATATATATATATATATATATATATATATATACATCATACTTATTAATATTATAAAAGATAGACATTGATATATGTGTCAATAGGAATAAAAACAATTATACATACATACATATGTGTGTGTGTATGTAAATCGTTAAAAAACTCGTCGTCGATCAGTTCGAAACTTTCCGTCTTTTTTGTAAATTGATTCGTTCGAGATTACGTTTTCAAACGTTCTCTCTCTCTCTCTCTCACACACACACACACACACACACACACACACATACACACAAACACACACAAACACACGCGCACAGAACTATATACTCAAATACACACGTATATACATCGTCGATCTTTAATTTGTCGGAACATCGACTCTCTTAAAAATAAAATAAAATAAAATAAAATAAAATAAAATAAAAAATAAAAGAAAGAATACAAATAAAAAAAGGAGCTTGGCAAACGAACGGTACGTAATGGATAGTCGTTCGGTGTCTAAGTTCTTCGATTTTACAAGCGAAACGAAAGGAAATGAAACGAAACGAAACGAAACGAAACACGATGGAGAAAGGGAGAAAATAAAAATGTTCGAAAAACCAACAAACACACAACTACGAGGGCTTCGTCACGTCGTAGTTTCGAGAAGAGAGAGTCTCTCTCTCTCTCTCTCTCTCTCTCTCTCTCTCTCTCTCTCTTTCATTCGGTCGACGACGGTCGATCGAACGCGTCGGCACGGTAGCTCGAGCCACACGACTCTAATCTAAATTAGATCTTAAGAGCTCGTAAAAGTAAGTGGCTACGTTCGAAAAGGCTTTAACGTATACGTATATTCTCTCTCTCTCTCTCTCTCTCTCTCTCTCTCTCTCTCTTTCTTTCTTTCTCTCCGTCTACGCCTGTCTCTCTTTTACCTCCTCGTCCAACTTGTTTTACACGTATGTTTGAAAAGTTTCTAACCTCTTCATAAGTGTTATACCTACTAAAAAATAAGAAAATAAAAAAAATTCTGCGTCTCCTCTCGTCGTCGTCGTTGTCGCCATCCTTCTCTCATTTCGATGGTAAAAAGGAAAGGGAAAAGAAAAATAAAAGAGAGAGAGAGAGAGAGAGAGAAAATGAAAACCAATGTGAAAACCCGTAGATACATACGCACGTCGTAAACGAGATATATATATACCGAGTCATTTTAATATTTAGCGTAAACTTGCAAATTAGTTCGAGATCGAACGTCCAGATACGTCCAATAGAAATTGGATTTGACCTACTTATGTAACGTATATATATATATATATATATATACACGTACGTTTAACGTTATTCCTACGGTCCGACGTTAAAAAAAAAAAATAATAATAATAATAATAATAAATATTATTATATCAGAAGATTAGGTGAGATATCGAAGAAGCTGGTACATATAAGGAGTACCCTACTGTGTGGATAGATAGAGATAGGTACACGTGCGAATTGGGTATGTATCTCAATTGGTCGGTGACGTATTGAAAGAAAAGAGAGAGAGAGAGAGAGAGAGAGAGAGAACAAAAAAAAGGAAATATCAAAAATCAATGGTATAATATAGAACTCGAATCGCGTTACAAACTTGTTGTAATAAAATACAATTTTATTCATTGCAAGTAACGCGCAAGTATATCTTTACACAAACGCCTTCTCAATAACTTCCTGCAAAGACTTTTCTTATCCTTCTTTTTTCCTTTTTCCTTTTCCGTAATCTTTTTTTACACATAACCACTTTATATTTATATATATATATTAATTTCTTGTCACGACTCTCGCCGGGCACCTATTTACTATTATATATTATATTACTACGAGTAAGAGGTACTTACTGGTATATGTTATAACCGTGGTTTT
Organism: Dolichovespula sylvestris; assembly: GCA_918808275.2. NCBI lineage: Eukaryota > Metazoa > Arthropoda > Insecta > Hymenoptera > Vespidae > Dolichovespula > Dolichovespula sylvestris. The sequence goes on from OU964968.1 coordinate 8,537,289, forward strand.
GATAATGCGCGCTGATCGAGAGGAAATCGAGATAAATCATCGTTCGTAGGACGTTTATGAGCGGACACGTAGTAATTTGTACCTAACGATTGTAAAACGTTTATTATTCCCCCGTAACAAATGGGTCCTGGGTATTATTCGCGCATATCGGATGACTCCTTATAAAATATCGTTTCTCTCTGTGTGTGTGTGTGCGTGTGCGTGTGCGTGTGTGTGTACCGGTGGTGTCTGTCCATTAAATGTATTTTGATAGAACCAATCGTGCGCGTGCCCTTCGGTAAAGGCTTCTAATGAATATGCAATGTGTTCCGACGAGTCTCTCTCTCTCTCTCTCTCTCTCTCTCGCTATATATATATATATATATATATATATATATATATATATGTCTGTCTTTCTGACTCTTTCGCGCTTGGTCTCTTCCTCCCTCGTCCCTCACGGCTGGTCAATAAACCTAAGCGACCATAAAATCCAATTAGTGTGAAATTAATACCACCGTAAGGCACTGAGAAACGAACGAAAAGGGAATCAATTTATTACTACAAAATAGTTGGATTCGTACGAGAAGTGGAGAAAATTTAGATACGACGGATTGAATAATAATTAACGATGGATAGATGGAGAGAGAGATATATATATAGATGGATAGATAGATGGATAGATAGATCGATCGTTAAATTATTGGGTCGTCCCGGAAAAAAAATTCCCGTCCGATAATATTTGAATAATAATAATAATAATAATAATAATAATAATAATAACAACAACAACAACAATAATAATAATAATTTAATAAATGTATACTAAAATTTAAATCCTTTGCGTTTCAAAGTCGTCACGAACTATCCGAACGACCCAATACATTTTCAAAGATTTCTTTTTGTCGATATATATTTTTCTTTCTTTTTTTTTTTTTTTTTTTTTAGTAAGAGAAGAAGAGATAGAGAGAAAGTACATTGAATTCTATTCTCCAAATAGGACGGCTATTATGGTCGTTCGATTAGAAATTTTTTTTTTTTTTTTTTTTCGATAAGCATTAGATGTTAACTCTTTCGAGGACACTCGTTTACGTAGGATATAACCATAAAATAATATCTTGACGAGGATCGTCGTATAAAATATAAACGGTGGCTGGCTTTGCTTACTGGCTGCTTAGGCACTTACACGAACTATGTTATCCCTCTCCCCTGTCCGCCAATGTGTTGTCTCTCTCTTTCTCTCCGGCACGTTCGACATTGGTTCGTTCTACGACTTTTTAAAGACGCCAAACGTAATTAAAATGTTATTTATAACGTTGTTTCACGGGAGCAGCGGCATTAATCCGACCTTCGTTCGTTCGGGCTTGCGTCACTCGCGCAATCGCAAGGATTTATTTTTATATACGATATATAAGAAGAATTTCCAATGGCTAGTGTCGTACATTAAAATAAATATCTCGTCCGAACTAATTATATATCAGGTCGGGGCTTGATAAATCGATCGAGTTGTGTGATAATCGCGAGAAAACTGAACCTCACCTTTCGACGAAAAAAAGAGGAATGAAAAAGATAAAAAAAAAAAAAAATAAAAAAGAAAAAAAATACTAGAGTAAACAGAAAATAAAAACATAAATAGGGAAGGACGGAGGAAAGATAAATGAAAACGGTGGTGTCGAACGGGATCGAGTCGCGAGAGAGAAGGAGAAGAAGTAAGAACGAGAAAAGAAGAAAAGAAGAAAAAAAAAAAAATCGAGCCGTCGATCAAAATTATCGTCGAATTGAGTGAAACGATTCGTCGGTAAAAAGGAATTTCGTATTATTCGCGAATTGTTTAATTACTTTTTTTTTTTCTTGATGCTCGAAATTTCTTTTCTTTATTTTTTTTTTTTTTTTTTTTTTTAATTTTATTACTCCCTTCCCCTTTCCCATCCTCGTTTGCATCTCGGTGATCTTGTAAAATGTGTCAGGAAAAAAAAATATATGTATATAAATATATATATATACATACAAAAATTATTATATATCTTAATAATTTATAATATTTTATAAATATTGTAAATATTGTAAATTACACACAGCGCACTCACACACACACACACACACACACACACACACACACACATATATATATATATATATATATACACATATGAAAGTGGATCATCGTCGGTTTACGCTTTCACTCATGATCCGCTTGTTAAATAAATAAAACGGTTAATACGAAAAGAAATTTAACGATCCGGTCACGATCCCAATCCCGATCCCGATCCCGATCCTGAAAAGCGATCGAGGAACATTTTCGATTAGGAGGAACCTAAAAATAATTTATTTCCAAACTTTTCGTAGTTATCAGAGGTACGATTGGATCGCCAATGTTTTCAAACGTTACGTTGTCGAGAGGTTTTCACAAATTTTTTTATTAAACCGTATTTGGGCGACGGTAGGGAGAGGGGAGGGAGATCGGTGGTAGTAAAGGAGGAGGAGGAGGAGGAGGAGGAGGGAGATATAAGGTAGTAGTAAGATCTAGGCAACAAGGTTTCGTAGGTAGAAGATGGTCCATGGTGTCCCAGAGAAACCCTGAGCGTACGCCACGGCCACTACCTGTTTCTAACTCTCTTGCATATTCTCTCTCTCTCTCTCTCTCTCTCTCTCTCTCTCTCTCTCTCTCTTTCTCTCTATACACTACCTCTTCCACCTTCGTTAATTACGAGAACCCCATACCGTGGCCGCAGGACCGGACCTATTACGAGCGATTACACCGCTATTAGTTACCTACCGGGTGTTCCATAGCACGAAAGAAGCCACGTGTAAAAAAAGAATGACTCGAGAAGGAAGGAAGGAAGGAAGGAAGGAAGGATAGAGGAGAGAGAGAGAGAGAGAGAGAGAGAAAAGCATCCAGATAGATTGCACTACACCCCATTCTCGGCGCGTTACTCTACACGTCTAACAACCGGCCGTCTCTTCCTCGGAGACTTAATAATGCAAAACCATCGACCGTGGCCACGGAAGAAAATTTGCATGGGTAAAATCGTAAGAGAGAGAGAAGAAGAAGAAGAAGAAGAAGAAGAAGAAGAAGAAGTTAGACGAAAGGAAAAAAGAAATAACAAAGAGAGAATGAAAAAGGATATATTCGAAACGATCGCCGTCATCCGTCATTTTTCTTTCCTCGGTTTCGTTTGTAAAATTCATCGTACAATAATTGCCCCTATATAAAGCCGTATATAGTATTATTCTACTGGAGCGAGAAAGAAAAGACAAAAGAGAAGAAAAAGGAAAAGAAAGATAGAAAGAAAGAAAGAATGAATGAAGAAAATTTTATCCTAAAATTTATTCGATCATTCGATCCATTATTATTTATTTGGATCGACGTATACGATCGATCGACTTGTTTCTCATCTATGCTTTTATTTTTTTATGCTGTCCTACACACACCCACACACACACACACACACACAGAGAGACAGGGGTAGAGATAGTTATGTTACGTTTCTGCGTATGTATCTGCGCGTACATAAATGCATACACACGTACATACGTACGTACGTACGTATACGTATACGATCTTGATAAAGTTATTAAATTTAATCGTGAACGACGATAGGCATTCTCTCTCTCTCTCTCTCTTTCTCTCTCTCGTATGTTCATAATTACGGTAACGCGCGCAATTAAATCATCGCTATTTTTGCAATGCGAATAAACGGCTACTATAGCGGCGATGCTTGAATAATCATGAAGAAATCAAGTCCGTTTTACGATCATGTTCAAGGACTACGCCTTCATCGTAAAAATGGCATCGATCGATAATATTCTGCTTATCGCTGGACGATTTTATGTATGCGTGAGTGCGTGAGTTAATGCGTGCGTGCAAACTCTCTCTCTCTCTCTCTCTCTCTCTCTCTCTCTCTCTCTCTCTCTTTCTCTCTTTTTGTCGCGCGCGCACGTCCGCGTACGTAGCATTTAGTTTCGTTCTTCGTTTAAATTCACTCACCTGGCGGAATATTGTCGAGAGAGAGAGAGAGAGAGAGAGAGAGAGAGAGAGAGAGAGAGAGAGAGAGAGAGAGAAATATTCTCAAAACTCCTTGGCGATCTTAAAAAGGACCTTACTCTTCGAAAGAAAAGTCATGGGAATAAATGGAAAGAAAAAAAAAATAAGGACATAAAATGGAAATGAAACAATATATATATATATATATTGGATGCAATAAAATGAAATGAAATGAAATGAAATGAAATGAAATGATAAATAAATTGGATGGAATAAAACTAAACGAAACGAAATGACATAATATGACACGATTAAAATGGGTAACCTTTAAAGATGAATCGCAGGGATCGAATTCGATGATGAAATATATTTGTCGATTCGATTTTTTTTTCTTTCTTTCTTTCTTTTTATTATCTCGAATTCCTAATTGATTTTTATATATATATATATATATATATATATATATATATATATATATATATATATAATCGTCGGTTGTTGGACGTATCGGTACGAAGGATGCTCGGATATGTGCGCGCATACGATTATTGGTCGTTAACGGTCCTACTCGTAATTTACGTTGGAATTTAACGAAAGTGTCGGGAAGACAAGCTGGGTCTACGGTCAAAACGATAAAACTTTTTCGAAACATTATCGTCTTCCGTTGAAGTATGCGAAGCGTTAGGATCGGGGCCGGGGGACGTGAGGGGTGGAAGAGGATTTGCGGCGGGAACGGTAGTCCCATCCCCTATCGCTGAAACGTTTCAGGATCAATCGGGAAACCAAATAGGTGGTCCCGAGATTTGTAACGCGCGACGCGCCGGTTAACTCGTCCCGTATCTCGATACCGTTATTCAGGAAGCCTGTTAGAAACGAACACTCGATTAGGACTCGGCTAGACACCTTCTGCCCCCACCCCTATCCTCCTTTTCCTATCTCCTCTCTCTCTCCTATCCCTTACCCTCTTACCCTTCCCACAAACTCCTAAACCTCTCGCTAGATTTTCATTCCAAAAGATCAACCGAAACGAGGATTACGTTAAACCGAGGTACGTCTAGCGCGTAAGTCGGTACCGAGTCATCCTTTAATTCGTGACTTGTCGTCAAAACGATTCGAAAGAAAAGGAAAGAAAAAAAAAAAGGATAGAAACATATTAGAAAATATAGACTCTACCGACGGATGGATTTTACTCGCGGTTATAAGCCGATCCAATCCGATCCGATGGCTTCTGATCCGATCCGATCGGATCAGATCGGATCCTTAATACTTGGCAAGCTTACCTGGTGAAAACGTCAGGATAATGAGTCCTCGAGAATGCCTTCTCGAGTTCTTCCAACTGGAAGCTAGTGAAGGTCGTCCTGTAACGTCGTTGCTTCCTCTTAGGTGCGAAGTCGTCGACCTCGGCCTCGCTTTCAGGGCTCGTAGGAGCTGCCCTCGGGTGGCTGCCCTCTTCCTCGGGTCTAACCTCTTCCGTAGAGATTCCCATTTGCGCGGATTGAAGAGGTGGAGGATTCGTCGTCGTCGTCGTTGTCGTTGTCGTCGTCGTCGTCGTCGTCGTCGTCGTTATCGTCGTAGCCGCCGCAGCTGCTGCTGCTGCTGCTGCTGCTGCTGCTGCTGCAGCTACTGCAGCTGCTGTTGCTGTCGTTGCTCCTGTCGGTGTTGTCGTCGTCGTCGTCGTCGTCGTCGCTGCCGTCGTCCCCGTAGACGACGTTGTCGTGGTCGCTGTTATTATCGTCGTTATTGGCGACGCCGGTGATGCTCTAGCAGATAATAATAATAATGCCGCGGCCGATGATACGGTAGTGGTTGTTAATGGTGTCGTCGGCGTTGTCTGTTGTTGTTGTTGTTGTTGTTGTTGTTGTTGTTGTTGTTGGCGAGACTGCTGGTGAGTTTGTTGGCTCACCTGCTGGCTCACTTGATTCACCTGGCTCGAGCTACTCGTGCTGCTAGCAGGACTCGTCTGAGGGACGGCCTGCTCGCTACCTCCACCTCCACCTCCACCTCCACCTCCACCACCACCACCACCACCGACGCCGCCACCTCCTCCTCCTCCTCCTCGTACGCTCGACTGATCTGTAAAAGAAGAAATTATTTTGTTGGTTTTCGTAATTTCTGCCGGACGGACACCCGGTCGACGTTCGTCGAGTCCCTCGTGAGGAATACCTGGGTGTTTATTACCTCGAACACATAGAAATCTTATCTTTCGTAACTCAAATGTCTCTCTGTGTGTGTGTGTGTGTGTGCGTGCGTGCGTGCGTGTGCGTGCGCGCTCTCTCTCTCTCTCTCTCTTTCTCTCTGTCACGCCTGTGCTTTTTTTTTCTTTTATATTTGCTCACTTTCAATGTATCCTTTACGAGGTGAAAATTAATTGTTCGAAACAAATTTCTGTACTTTTCTTCCTACTTTTTTTTTTGTTTTCGTTTTCTCTCTCTCTCTCTCTCTCTCTCTCTCTCTTTCTTTGTTTCAATCTCCCACGCGAACGATCGATCGATAGAACGAACGAACGAACCAAAAAAAGAAAATATCTCGTAACGCGTCAAATGTTATCCACGGAAAAGAGGAGGCAATCGTCCGTCGTTTCTGACAGCCGTCGAAACTCTAACTGATACCCGTTTTCTTTTTATCTTTTTTTCTTTTTCCTCGTACACCAGTTATTATTCACTCGGGTTCGCCGGATAATATCCCGACCGCCAGAGATCGGTGTTGGCCAGCAAAAATTTTTTTTAATTGCGGTCTCGTTTGACTGTGGTTTCTTTTCTTTATATACACACACACACACATATATATATATATAGAATTTAATCGCGTGGATTCATCGGCGAGATCGTTTTCTTGTCGGGTTCGTAGTGTTCGGAATAATAAAAATAAAATAAAAATAAAATAAAATAAAAAGAAAAAGAAAAGAACAGAAAGAAAAAAAAAACGAAGGGAAAGAAATCTTCGAAGAGAATGAAACGTCGTACGATTCGCGCGAGTTATCGCGTGATCGATCGATTGATCGATCGTATCCTAAGCTATGATATAATGCCGAAATAAAGTCGGCATTTACATTCCTGATTTAACGTTAAATCTCGTAACCAGGTGAGAAGGGTAAAGTTATCATTCCTTTCACCACCCGACCTTAACGCGGAAACGTTCAATGATTCCTATGAGAGCTCGCGTGTAAGTACCTTAACCCTATGCCCTATACCCTACCTTATAATACATCGTCGTCGCGCGCACACACGCACACACACACACACACATACATCTCAAAAAATATACGGTTAAAAGAACGGGAACAACTGGGTGTTCTAAACGCAACCAGGAACGCGATTCCTCCTCCGTAACGATAGAAATCATTTTCACGCTGTATAACTCGTCGTTCGCTATTGCATTTTCACGATAAAGATATATTTGCGGGATACCAATGCATGTGTGTAGAGGTGTACGTAGAGGGATACGCGAGTGCATACCTACGTACGTACAACCACGTACGCGTAGAAAATCTCCTTGGTTATCGCCACTTTATTTCTTTATATATTTTTCCTTGTTTTTGTTTTGACCGCCAGGGCAAAACAATCGATGTTAAAAGAATCGAACGTACGCCTTAAATTCCGAAACTTCGAGGCTCGACTTCGGAGACGCCACGTCTCTTCTTTCTCGTTTTTTTTTTTTTTCCGAACGCGAGGTAGCGTCATTTTTAATTGTATTCTTATCGATCTCGATGATCGAATCGAATCGAATCGAATCGAATCGAATCGAATCGATCTTGTCTCCGCCCGGATATAATAATTATTTTCGAATCATTCGCGGAAATATTTTGGAACGAGCGTTCGAAACCGTACCGCACCGGTCGATCCACATCCTAGTATAACAACCATACTACGGCGCCAATTTACAATGATGTTCCCGGGGAGAGGAGGAGGAGGAGGAGGAGGAGGAGGAGGAGGAGGAGGAGGAGGAGAGTTGGGAGCGCCATCGACGGTTAAGAAAACGCCGAGAGTTACCTCGGCTCGCATTCCGTTCCATTCCATTCGCGATTATGACACCGTTCACGATCATCGCGTGGTACTATAATATCTCCCCGTTGTTTGCGAGGAGTGAGATAAGTGTAAGGGGGTAGAAAGATGAGGAAGGATAGGGGAGAAGAGGAGATGGGGAAAAAACGAGAAGACAAAAGTTAAAGGAAAGAGAGATGAAACATAAAAGGAAGAGAAGAAGAAGAAGAAGAAAAAGAAAAATAGAAAAGGGAAGGAAAGAAAAATATTAATTGAAAGTATCGTTTGCCGACACGCCGTTGATCGTCTCTCTCTCTCTCTCTCTCTCTTTCTATCTCTCTCTCTCTCTCTCTCTCTCTCTAGAAACTCGAGGCGAATAGATAGAGCGCGCGAGTCCCGATAGTAGTAGTAGTGAGTTGGTCGGTCTGTTAAGAGCATCACCTTCCTCTCTCTCTCTCTTCCTCTAAAACGGCGCGATATAAACAGCGACGCGAAGAGAGAGAGAGAGAGAGAGAGAGAGAGAGAGAGAGAGAGAGAGAGAGAGAGCTCGAAGCGGTACCAGTCTTTAAGGGAAATGGCGCTCGTTGAAACGAATTTCTAAAAACGAGTAGGTAGGTACCTACCTACCTACCTACCTACCCTACCAACCTTACCAACCTTACCTACCTACTCACGTTGCTTACTCGCAATATCGAGGCTCGTAGGAAAGGAAGGCGGGATCGGAGGGGGTTGGTGAGGGAGAACGCGGAGGGAGGGAGGGAGGGAACTTCGGGGGAAGGGTCGAAGCAAAGTGGTTTACGCGCTCTTAAGAGGCACTTTTTAATCGAGTCGATTTATCGGAAATGAGCTTATAATCCAGGTAGTAGCCCCCGACGTAATGCGGACGATAATGTATAAGAGATCTAAACCCCACTTTTCCTCTCTCTCTCTCTCTCTCTCTCTCTCTCTCTCTCTCTCTCTCTCTGTTTTATACAGACTCACGGAGTTGCCTTTCGCGCACACCCATCGCGCGTTTATTATTCGCGTATAAGCACGTAAAGGAGCGATGCACTTGCTGCGTATGCAACAAGAATGAGAAAGGCGAACAAAGAGAAAGAGATAGATAGATAGATAGATAGATAGATAGAGAGAGAGAGAGAGAGAGAGAGAGAGTTGAACGTATAGGTAGCCCTTTAGATTATAATGGTATTAATGGGGCCCGAAGCCGCACTTAAAGTTTGTTCGTTGCCCAGTTCGTTTCGTTATTAACTGAAAATTACCGAAACCAAAATCTAATTCGCGTAAACACTATAATTTAACGGCGGAAAGGAGCAAGTCCCTTTAGGCCCAGGCGCGGACTTGGCACACCTGAGTGCCCCGTACTTACTTACTTACTTACTTACTTACTTACTTACTTAGTTACTTAGTTACTTATGTTCTCCCACGTAACAACTCTTAGACAATAGAATTATGTATTTCGCGGCTGTGCGAAACGATACACGCGGCTTTTATATATATATATGTATGTATATATTTATTACATATTTATAAGATTATCCACAGTGTGCCTGTTTAATTATCATCATTGTTCGTCCGTGCTATTAATATCTAACTCGTACGTGTGTGTGTGTGTGTGTGTGTGTTGTGTGTATGAATGTATGTATATTTTTTATTATATCCAGAAAACGAATATAATTTCTTTCGAATTAAGCCAAATTAAGGCAACAAAAGTTTGTTAAATTGGACGCGAATTTATTATTATTATAGACTTTAACTTAATGGCCGCCATTTATATCCGAATGTGTAATAATAATATAACGCTGATATTTCTTCGGCGTATATATATATATATATATATATATATATATATATATATATATATATATATATATATAGGGGCCACCATTTTCAATGTGAGATAATTACACGAAGGAAACTGTATACCTACGTTTTCGAAGCGGTTAAAGGAGGAAAGAAAGAAAGAGAAGTTTGTGAAAAAAAAGAGAGAGAGAGAGAGAGAGAGAAATAAAGAGAGAATGAACGAAAGAAAGAATCGCGTAAAACGAATGATTTTCTGCGTCCCTCGAACGCCATTACGCTTCTTTAGAAAGATTTATAATTTAATGGTGTGAGTTTACACAAAAAATACATACGTCCTATCTATATACGAGTGCGCGCGCGCGTGTGTGTGTGTGTTTGTATAATACATATACACGTAATCCGGCGATTTACGAGCGTACAAATCAGCGCGGCGTAATAAACTAATTAGCCGACTCATTGCGGCCGCTTATGCTTCTCACGAGCTGGTAAGTTCTGTGGCAACGGCAGCACGCGACAGCGACGCTGATAAATCGACTTCTTCTTCTTCCTCTTCTTCTTCCTCTTCTTCTTCTTCTTCTTCTCCTCCTTTTCTTCTTCCTCTTTTTCTTCGAGAAAGATAGAAAGAGAGAAAGAGAAAGGGAGAGAGAGAGAGAGAGAATCGATTTTTTTTTTATACTTCGAATTAAGCACCAAATGGAATTACATATGTTATTTATAATTTGCGATTGTGTGTGTGTGTGTGTGTGTGTGTGTGTGTCTATATATATGACTTTTGTGAAATAAGCAGAACCATTATTACGGAATTAACATAGATATCGAATGAAATGAGAGAAATATGATTTATTAAGCCTTATCAAGAATTAATATCCTTAGATAATTATCTATCGAACGAATGAATTTGTAACTTACAAGGGCGACGGAATTTTTAAGAAAGCTTCCCTTTTTCGGAGGTTCAGAAAAAAGTTATTATTTAATATTAATGAGAAGAGTTACGATCGTTAATTAAATATTTATTGACTTTTTATATATATATATATATATATATATATATATATATATTACGTATTTATTGTTCATTTAACTTTATACTAGTAAAAAAAAAGACAACCAAACAAAGACAGCTTCCTTAGTTAACACTTTAACTCGAATAATTACGATTTCTGAGTAATCGTAAAGAACTGAACCAACCAAATAAGAAAAAAAAAAAAAGAAATAAGAGAAGAAAAAGTGAAACGGAAAAAAATAACAACAAATAGAATAGATTAACGCACATTGTATTATCCTCTCGTTGTATCCGCGATACGCGCATACACACAAACACACACACTCACACACAAAACACGAATAAGATAAAAAAAAAAAAAAGAAACAGGAAAGAAAGGAAAACGAGAAAAAATGTATACAAAGTGAGTCATAATATCGTCGATGTAGATCCGATAAATCGTAAATCGTGTATCTCTTCCTCTCTCTCTCTCGTTCGTTCGTTCGTTCGTTCGTTCGTTCGTTATTTAATTCATTTCTTTCGCCGTCGTAGAAATGAAAGACGAGGCAAAAGCGAAGTAGCAGCGGTGGTTGGCCAATTGAAAAATGTTGCCGACGTGATCATCGTTGAGATGCTCGCA
>OU964968.1:8553651-8558651 GCA_918808275.2 Dolichovespula sylvestris
ACATACGTACGTACATATCTACTACGGAGAATATTATTCGTTTCTGGTGGCATATTATAATGATTATTATCAATGATCTCCTCCGATCACCTTTGCCTGTTGATTTCATCGATCTTCGATAATAAACACGCTTACAAGTGTTATTATATTGATCAGAAAACATCATCATTCATAATACACGACGATCTATTGCGATACGCGTTTTAATGATTATATTTTTGGGCTCGTACGGTAAAAAAATAATTCGTCGTTTTTTTTTTTTTTTCACTTTCTTTCATTCTTTATTTCACCACTGTCTTCCCCATCCCGACCGTCACCCGCCCCCGCCGCCCTTCGTCGAAGAGAAATCATCATCGATCGATCAATTTAAATTTAGTTACGTAAAAATAGAGAGAAAAAAGAATGTAATTTGTACGTGTAATTATTATTATTATTATTATTATTATTATTTTTTTTTTCTATTCGACATCGATAACCGTGTAAAATCTTATAAAATATCGATTATAGTCCGACGACGATGACGACGATGATGATAATGATAATTAGGTAATATCGATACTCGCTCTATAGTAGAGAGCATGCTGGCAGATGTTATGAGCAGGCTGTCGATGAACGATAGCGATCTGCAAACGATCATTAAACAGATCCCGTAAAGGTACGTACGCGCGGTGAACACCGATAAATCACGTTCTTTAAACCTCAACCGATGCGGTGGGGCGGACAACAACGATTCTGCGGTTTTAGCGCTCCTTCAACCATAATTACTAGACTCCCTCCTAATCGCTTAGTCTAAACGCAAACGACTCATGCGATATACTCGTTTTTTTCTATCTTTCTTTTTATTTTTCTTTTTTTTTTTTTCTTTTTCTTTTTACCCTTAAATACCCATAAAATTTTCAATCCACAACGCCCTTAATAATTCTCCATCAACATAGATCATTATTACTTTACGATTGTTAAGCCAGGTTTCTTTAAGGAAAAAAAAAAAAAAAAAGAAACAAGATTTTTCAAACGAGCCATTTCAAATGATTTTTAATTATCGACGAAGTATTCGTTTTAATTATAAATATTTTATATGTATGTATGTATGTATGTATGTATGTATGTATGTATGTATGTATGTATATGAAACGTTATTATTATCATTTGTTTTTATAGTACATTTTCACGAGAAGTTTCAGATCGACTGTAATTTATCTCAAAAGAAAAAAAAAAAAAAAAAGAAAAAAGATCGACTCACATAATCTTTTCCAAGCAGCACGATATGCATGCATGCATATTTTTTTTTTTTTTTTTTTTTTTATATTTTTTCGTGATTAAATGTTATATTGTTTGACGTATCTATCTGTGTCAAATATTATAATAATAATAATAATAATAATAATAATAATAATAATAATAATAATTATTATTATTATTATTATTATTATTATTATTGTACGGAACAGTTCGTATAAAATTCCATTGATTTAAATTTTCAATTGATTTCCAATACAATTATCTCACAACGCAAGAAAGGGAAAGAGAGAGAGAGAGAGAGAGAGGATCGAATCAATTAATCTTCTACCCGAGCGACATGTGATATTTCGTTTTTTACGTTTTCTTTTATAATAGAAAATAGAAAAAAAAAAAACGAGAAAAAGAAAGAGAGAGACAGACAGAAAGCAAAAAAATAAAATGTTTATACGACGAACGACTCCGTACAACATATTATTACACTAATCAACGGCATATGTGAAAAATGTGAATATATACACATACATACATACATACATACATACATACGTACGTACGTGGTAGCATAAGAAACGGCAATGAACTTATGCTTTTTGTTTTTTTTTCCCCCTTCCTTTTTTCAACGTCATGTCGATCGTACGTGGTCGCACCACGAGAGTCCTTAACTATAGTCGCAATTATCCACGGCAGTTAATTACCGGTAATGTCACTATTAATTACAAAATTACGTCGTGCTTCGCGCGAGCCATTCTATACTATCGTAGAGAGAGAGAGAGAGAGAGTGTGTGAATGTGAGAGTGAGAGAGAAAAAAAATGACAGAGAGATATAGACATAGAGATAGAGATAGAGATAGAAATAGAGAGAGAGAGAGAGAGAAATAATATATACGGATAAGAGTATCGCGTGAGCAACTGTATTGCCCCTTTTACGTACTGATAATGAAAGAAGATCGAGAGCTGATAAAAAAAAAAAAAAATTAGAAAAGAAATAAAAAGAAAAACAATTGTTACAAACTCCTTTTCGATAACACTGACGAGAGAAAGCTCATAAAGATAACTCGATTACTGTGACTCGAACCGTGAAATATATATATATATATATATATATATATATATATATATATATATATATCGATAAATTTCACGCTCGACGATTGTTAGTCCCTGAGATTGATAATGAAGCATAGTGTTCCCAATTAAAATGTAATTATTTTCTTACGCAAAGCGGACTCATTGCGAAATCATTTTATAAAACAACTATCTCAGATTGATTATCGTTATCGAGCTAATACACGATTAAGTTACTTCTCTTAAGAATGTTAATAATCCGTGCCATAAGGGTATAATATATTATAAAATATCATAGATATTATACTAATGATCTGCGTGTCGTTAATATCGTTGTATGTATGACTATAAAATGCATTAACGCGATACATACATACATACACACATACATACATACATACATACATAAATGCATACGCACGAATGTACCTAGTTATACGGATAAAAATAAGACACGACGCGTATCCATGTACATACGTATGTTTATGCATGTTTATTAATCGCATTTTAATATCGTGGAACGTGAAAGAAAAAAAAAGGAAAAAGAAGGATAAAGAGAAAATAAAAAATGGAAAAGGAAAGAAAGAAAAAGATAGGAAGGAAGAAAAAAATTAAAAAGACATTTCATATAGACGGCGCAGTCGCCGTCTGATTATTTTCATGGATTCCAACGTGTAGCAACGCGGACGCAACTTTTTCTTCTTCTTCTTCTTCTTCTTCTTCTTCGTTGGAACGATCATAAATTTGTTTCGCGATTCGCGGAAAGAAAGAGAGAGAGAGAGGAAAGACAAATGTACATACACATATGCATATACGTACGAACATATAATACATATAATACACACACACACACACACATATAAATATACATATACATATATACGTATGTATACGTACATACATTCATAAGTAACATACATACGTATACTTACATACATATACACGGTTATATATGAATGCACTATGCGTAATACTTGAACGAGAGTGACCGAAGTACATATATCCTTCGTTAATGGTAGTGGCGATGGTGGATGTGTGTAGCTGCTGAGGAACCGAGCACCGGCTACTTGATTAATGGCCGGGTAATTACGTTTTTTGCCGTCCTTGTAATTGTTAATAATTGAACGTAATCGTTATGCCTTTTTAATCGCATTAGTTGGGGCGCTGCGTTGCGCAACGGAAAAAATTGCGGAACGTCCTCGCTCCTCGACGACGACGACGAAGACGACGACGACGACGACGACGACGATGACGACGACGACGACGATGACGACTAAGACGAAGATATGATGATGATGATGATGATGATGATGATGATGATGAGGAATTAAGAAAGACAGAGATAAAGATACGTAGTATTGTTTGCTCCGGAAGTCCGTCACGGCTATCTACTTTTTCGAGATTTAATGGAAGTGGGGAGGATGACGTGTCGTCTGTCGTCAGTTTAAATTATATATTAATGATATAATAACAATAATAATAATTATTATTTATTATTATTATTATTATTATTGTTATTATTATTAATTTATATTTATGTTTGTTCGTTCCTACATACGTACATACGTACGTACGTACGTTCGACGTAATAATCTCTTTTATTACGTTTTACTTTTGTCCTTCGAACATCCTCTCTTCGATCCAACTCTTTTGTACGGTCATAAAAATTGTTTTGATACAACGTGAAAGTTGTAACATTATTTATGATAATATAATACTGTCGGCGTAATAATTATTTTGATATTTTATATGATGTTATTATATTAGTATGATAATTAAATATGTAGATGCATGCGAGACATATATAAACGTATATACTCATACTAATTTAATTATACCGTACTAAGAGTATAGATAATTTTTTTTTTTTTTTTTTTTTATATTAAAAACTTCACATATGCATACATATATTTATATATATATATATATATAGTTTGATGAAATAATAATTAATATACGTAGGCGTATTGAAGCGTAGTAACTTTGAATAGTTAACATGACGTTACGGAGGATCGAATAATTCTTTATTTTCCGTTCCTTCTAATTCCTCATTATTTATTTTCTTCCTTTTTCCCTTTCTTTTTCTTTTTTTTTTTTTTCCATGAAAACGAATTGATTGAGACTCGTATGCTCGACGCGTACTATTAATCTCATCTGACGAACGTTGATAGATCGGCGAGTGTCGCGATGTTTAATAATTAAAGATGAAAGTTGAACAGTAGTTTACTGCTCGAGTCGTACGAGTTCTAGCGTACAACAACAAAAAAAAAAAAAAGAAAAAAAGAAAAGAAAAAAGAAAGAGTATGGCGATATTTAGTATGTATATTAGATAAAAGTAATGAAAATGCGATAACAAGTCGAACTACTAAAGCTAATCGCTTTAAGAGACGGCATAACCATTTGAATTTATAATATCCTTAGATATTATTAATGAGCCCGTATTAACGAATGATAAAACCATACAAAGTAGCTTAGCTCAGCATTTCTTATATTCGATTAGTGGTTCTTGCGTAAATATCTCTGCATTGCTCTTTTTCCTTTTTTTTTGTCTTTTTCTGTTTTTTTTTCTTTTTCCTTTTATGCATCGCAACGAATATTATCGTCCTCCGATTATCCTCGTTCATCGCGAGGGCAATTTTTTATGCGTATTAGAGAGAGAGAGAGTGAGAGAGAGAGAGAGAGAGAGAGAGAGAGAG
>OU964968.1:8563651-8568651 GCA_918808275.2 Dolichovespula sylvestris
ACGCGTACGTACCTACAGATACATACACATACATACATACATACATACATACACACACGTACATATGAATGTAAAGGTACAGTAGATACAGGTAGAGATAGATAGAGAAAGAGAGAGAGAGAGAGAAAGGTGTAGGTATGCGAGCATTCGCCTAGTGCAATCGCAATTGCAGAAGGGGCCCTGAAGTCGAAGGATGGAGTGGCGAGGCGAGGGAAGGGGAGTAAGGAAGGTGGTGATGGCGGTGATGGTGGTGGTGATGGTGGTGGTGGTGATGGTGGTGGTGGTGGTGGTGGTGGTGGCTCGCGCCAATTAAAGTCCATTAGTGCGACCCAAGTAGACATTGGCGCGGAGCAATTTTCGAAAGCCCTCGGACACCCTTGACATTCTTTCGTTCATCCTTTTTCCTCTCGCTGTTACTTACTAACTCATACCCCGTTCCTCCTCCTTACATTATTTCGCTCGGTTCTTGCTACGAACGGATTTTTCTCTTCTTTTCTCTCTCTTTTCTTTTTCTTTTTCTTTTTTTTTTTTTCTTTCTTTCTTTCTATCTATTTCATTTTGGTTTTCTCGTTTTTAAGAATCGTCAAAACGTTTTATTATTGTAAAAATAAATGGCAATTTTATTTTTATTTCTTTTTGCTTTATCTAACCTACTGCCCATCCCTCCTCCCAATTCTTTCTTCTGCGCGTCCGCCGTCTTTCTTTTTTTTTTTTTTTTTTTTTTTTTCCATTTCTCATCTCGTCCTCTTCCTTTTTGCTCTTTCTTTCTTATTTTATTTATTTATTTATTTATTTATTTATTTATGTATTTTTTTTTTCGTTTCTCCCTTTTTCGACAGACGCGAAAAGTAATATTTCTTTTTATCTTCCGTTGATATTTTCGAAGATCCCTCGATGATTGCGTTAAAAAGAAAATATATATATATATATTTTTTTTCTATTTTTCTTTCTCACTTAGAAATCCATCCACGGATGGATATTCATACCGACGATTACGTACTATACTCGTAGTGAAGAAAGGAACGATAAGGGGGGGAAAAAGGAGAAGAGAGAAATAAAAAAGAAGGAACGGGAGAAACAAAAAAAAAAAAAGAAAAGAGAAAAGTTGTAAAGAATCGCGGTGAATAGAGCTCGTTGATTGGCTCGTTGATTAGCTCGTTGATCGACTACGAGAGTCCGTTATAGATATAAGTACTTACTTACTTACTTACTTACTTACTTACGCTTAGATTACAACAAACATATCTTTATGCGTATATCCTATCGCAAATACATATATACATACATACATACATACTTATCTATCTATCTCCCTACGATGACTAAATATATATATATATATATATATATATATATATATATATATATATATATATTCCATACTTCGTTTAACGCGTAAACGTAGCAACAGAATTCAGGTGCGTGTGTGTTTGTGCGTATGTATATAGAGAGAACCCGCATCGTGGGTAGATTGGACGGCAATGTTGAAAAGCAAGGGAAAAAAAGGAGAGAGAAGGAGAAAAAGACGAAAGAAAAAAAGAGAGAGATGAAGGGAGAGGGAGGAGACGGACAGAAAGAGACAAAAAATGAACGAACGAAAAGACAAGTGGGAGGGAGAGAGAGAAGTAAAAAAAAAAAAGAGAGAGAGAAAAAAAGAAAGAAAGAAAGAAAGAAAGAAAGAAAGAAAAAGAAAAAAGGAAACCGGAAGAAGGATAAAAGTGAGCGAAGTGCGAGACTCGATAACGATCATCGCCGTCGTCATCGTCGTCGTTTACTGCGACATGGCCTGTTCGTCAGTCTCTCACCACCATACCCTCTTCCCCTCCTCTCTCGATCCCCCTATCAACCACCTATCTCTCCCTCCGTCCTTCTCTCTCTCTCTCTCTCTCTCACACACACACACGAACACACAAACTTTTCACTCGACCATCAGAGAAACACTTCGTACTCTTTAATCGCGTTTCAAAAAGCTTCGGAGCGCATCGAGGCGACATCCTCCGTGACCCCACGTGCTGCCTATGGCACCCGCACTCTGGCAAGCGAGAATAATTAGTCAGGCTAGCCGTGAGTCTCCGTTCGTTGTTAAGTGCACCACGCAGGATATCCTTTGTCTTTGGGATCATCGTGCCCACCTTTCTTTCTCTTCTTCCTCTTCTCTTTCTCTTTCTCTTTTTCTTTTTCTTTTTCTTTTTCTTTTTCTTCGATTTAATTTTTTCCCCAACCAATCTCTCTCTCTCCCTCTCTCTCTCTCTCTCTAACTCTCTAACTATCTTTCCGTTTTTTCGTCTTATTTCATTTTTCTTTTTTATTTCGCCTTTTTTCCTTTCTCCCTTCCTCTCTTCTTTCTCTTGAATTTTTTTTTCTGCATTTTGTTTGATTTGATTTGATTTGATTTGATTTGATTTGATTTGATTTCATTTTATTTTATTTTATTTTATTCTATTTTATTTCATTTCATTTCATTTCATTTTATCTTATTTTATTTTATTTTATTTTATTTTTGTTAATTTTATTTATTTTTTATTTTCCTTGACCCTCGCCCAGAAACGCGAGCAAGAACTTTCAACTGTCAAAGACTTACACACTTTTAAACGCTAATGACCACTTCTTCTTCGCACCTGGCCCGATAGACGAATTTAACGTTTGGAACTTAAAAGAAACGAGACGACTTATAAAGGAAATGAAAAGAGGAAAAGGAAAAGGAAGGAAACGAGGGACGTTGTTTTTCCTTCGAGGTACTTGGTCGTTTTTCGTAGACACTATGTTTTAGTCGTTTCCTCCGTAAAGGAAAAAAAAGGAAAGAAAGAAAAAAATTAAACAGATCGATCTCGCCCCAAGTTGGATATATTTTATAGTAACAAATGAATAAATATTTATTACTATAAAATAAATATATATATATTTATATTTATTTTTTTTTTTTATGACTTCGATCGTCGACATGTATATTTGATTTCGTATAATATTGGATATATATATATATATATATATATAAAAGAAAAAAAATAATACAAGACGTAACGCCGGGTAACAATTTCAATGAGAAATAAAATTCGTTCGAATACCTATTAATATATATATATATATATATATATATATATATATATATATAATTTTGTGCATTGAAATAAGTTTTTTTTTTCTTTTTTCTCTCTCTCTCTCTTTTTTTTTTTTTTTTTTTTTTTTTTTTTTTTTTCATTAGACACGACGAAATTAAGAAATTCATCGAGAGTATAGCGTTAATAAAAACGTCATTGTTGCTCGAGACGACGTCAACGATGTCAACGACGTCAATTACGGAAATGCAAATCTTTATATTTTTTTTTTTTTTTTTTTTTTTATTTTTTAGCATAGAAACGTAATGACTTATTTATTAATTCTTTTGTTTTTTCCCCCATTAGATCCGATAATGGACTCGTCGAGTAATTTAAGAGGAGATTCACGGGAACGAACAATCCGATTCCAATTTCGTTTCTCTTTCCTTTCCTTTCCTTTTTTCTTTTTCTTTTCTTTTAAACTCTCCTTCATTCGAAGTTACCTTTCTTTCATCGACTCCCGCGGGCAACTTCTTCTCTGTTGCTTCCAGGAAGCAGGGAGGATTAACCCGTCACAGATTCGGCGATGGTACCACCAATTTATTTTCTCTCTTTCCCTTTCCCTTTCCCTTTTCTCTCTTTCTTTCGATTGTAAGAAGGGACACGCGTGAACGCTCACAAATATAACCAAAGGGCCGAACGATAAAGGTGCCTTCAGAGGACTTATACATGGTCCACTTGAACTCGACAATATTATTTTGTTATGATCAATGAACGTATATCAACGTATAAGATTGATCGTTTCGTTAATTTTTTTTTTTCTTTTTTTGGATACGTCCAAATTATTATTCGAACGAACAAAAACGTTCGCGCGATTATAATCGGTTGGGTTTAGGTTTAACGTAGTCGAACAAAAATCGTTCAGCGATATTAGATCAAGAAAATACAAAAACAACAAAATAAAAGAAAAGGTAAAGGAGAGTGAGGAATGTTTATAAATCGTACGAGGCAACAGACAATTGGTGTGATTTTTAATCATTTTTGTCGTGTCGTTTTTGCGGAAGGATCGTAATTTGTTCTTTTTTTTTTTTTTTTTGAGATCACGATTTAACGTGTTGGATGAAAGAAATTGGAATTAAAATATTTCAATATATATATATATATATATATATATATATATATATATATATAAATCGTTGGTGTATACGAGAATACGTTTTTTAGAATTTCTCTAACGTTCGTCGATATTTTTTTTTTTTTTTTCACTTTTTTTTTCCTTTTCCGATAGAACGAAGCAACATGACAATTCGCCGGATATTCTTCGAGCGAGTAAAGCGGCTAAAATGTTGGACGGCGTGGATCGACGAAAGAAATTTCATCGTCCAAATGAAAATTGGTATTAGGGAGTGGGAAAAGAAAATCAATAGACAAATCCCCAGCGAGAGAACGATACTGATGCATCGTCGTTCCCTTCAATATTTCATCGCTTCGCGTTTTTAAGCGAACAATTCATAATGCGATTGTTACCTTCTTCGTTTTTTCCTGTCATTCGTTGTTTTCTTTTCTTTTATCTTTTTTTTTTTTCTTTTTCCTTTATCCTTTGCTCGTTCGTTGCGTATTTCCCATTTTTTTTCTTCACTATTATTTTTTTTTCTTTTTTTTTTTTTTAAGATGACGACGCTAGTAGTAATAAAGAACGGACGTACGAGGAATGGGGTAGGGGTGGGGAGAGGAGGAAAAGATGTCTCCGTCTTCGTTCGTAGGTAACCCTATCTATCGCAGAATGGGTCGCGTTCTTCGCATTCTGAAAGCACCTTTAACGGTCCGAGGAACTCGGTCTCTTTCTTGGAGTTTCATGGTGGTTTCGGTTTGGCTATCTGAGGAGCGCGGTAATGTGCTTGCCTTGTCCTCGATTAATCCGAGGAGTTCCACGGGACCACTCTAGGGGCCGCCGATGTGATACAC